>JAQZBX010019218.1:0-33979 GCA_029593785.1 Cabassous unicinctus
GTATCAAATACTTAGGAATAAATTTAACTAAAGATGTAAAGGACTTGTATAGAGAAAACTACACAGCACTGTTAAAGGAAATCAAAGAAGACTTAAATAAATGGAAGAATATTCCCTGTTCATGGATAGGAAGACTAAACATCATCAAAATGTCTATCCTACCCAAACTAATCTGCAGATTTAATGCAATCCCAATAAAAATCAACACTGTATTTTTTAATGAATTGGAAAAACTAACAACAAAATTTATTTGGAGGAGTAAGAGGCCCCGAATCACCAAAGACATATTGAAAAAGAAAAATGAAGTTAGAGGTATCACACTACCTGACTTTAAAACATACTACAAATCTACAGTGGTCAATACTGCATGGTATTGGCACAAGGATAGATATAGTGACCAATGGAACCCAATTGAGAGTTCTGATATAGATCCTCGCATATAGTCATCTGATATTCAACAAGGCCACCAAGCCCACTCAGATGGGAGAGAATGGCCTCTTTAACAAATGGTGCTTGGAGAACTGGCTATCCATATCCTAAAGAATGAGAGAGGAGCACCATCTCATACCTTATAAAAAAATCAACTCAAGATGGATCAAAGATCTAAATATAAGAGCCAAGACCATAAAGACCTTGGAAAATGATATAGGGAAGCATCTACAGGACCTTGTAATAGGAAATTGTTTCATGAACTTCACACCCAAAGCATGAGCAGCAAAAGAAAAAAAATAGATAAATGGGATCTCCTCAAAATTAAAAACTTCTGCACCTCAGAGCATGTTATCAAGAAAGTAAAAAGGCAGCCTACCCAATGGGAGAAAATATTTGGCAAGCATATATCTGATAGGAGCCTAACATCCCACATATATAAAGAAATCCTACACCTCAAAAATAGAAAGAAAAACAACCATTTAAAAAATGGGCAAGCGACCTGAGAAGACACTTCTCCGAGGAAGAAATATAAATGACTAAAAATCACATGAAAAGATGCTGGACATCACTAGCTATTAGGGAAATGCCAGTCAAAAGTACAATGAGATATCTTACACACATTAGAATGGTTGCTGTTAAAAAAACAGCAGACTATAAGTGTTGGAGAGGATGTGGAGGAATGGGAACTCTCATCTACTGCTGGTGGGATTGTAGAATGGTCCAGCCACTATGGAGGACAGTTTGGCAGTTCCCCAAAAAACTAACTATAGAACTTCCATATGATCCAGTGATTCCACTGCTGGGTATATATCCTGAAGAATTGAAAGCAAAGACACGAACAGATATATGCACACCAATGTTCATAGTAGCATTGTTCTCTATTGCCAAAAGTGGGAATCAACCCAGGTGCCCATGAACAAATGAATGGATAAACAAAATGTGGTATACATCCAATGATATATTACTTAGCTGTAAGAAGAAATAAAGTGCTAACACATGGGATAACATGGATGAATCTTGAAGACCTTATGTTGAGGGCAGCAAGCCAGGCATTGAAGCATGAACAGTACATGACCTCATTGATATGAGTTAAGGAAATTGAGCAGTCTCAGAAAGCTATTATCAGTAAGACAGGTTTATAAGAAATAGAAAGAGAAGAGAAGGTTGTGAGCCATCACCCAAACGGATGTAATATATGATAAAGTGATAGAGTATAGTTGCCTATTGAAGGGATAGGACAAGAGAGTAGTGATATTATTGGGTTGGGTGTTGCAGGCCTGACAGGTGGATAGATTGGGAAGGGTGGGTCAGAAGGTCTAGGATACTGGGGGGAGGGTTGGGAGAGGGACCAGGTGAACACTGTGGATTTGTGGGTTTGAGGTTGGAAGTACAGAGGTGGGAATGCTCTTAGGGCAAAATGACAAGGAAGGGTCACTGGTTTACGGTGTTGATTGGGGGGGCATTCGGGGCAAGGTGCACCTAGAGAAGGCTTCTAGGGAATGTGTGAGTGTTCATTCAGTCATAATGACTCCTCAGGATGGGGGAAAGAGCTATTGACTATAGTGGACTTACTTATATTCTACTATAGACATATTGTGATTCAAGGAATGGAACTAATTACAACATTGATGTTGAGCCAGTGACCACTGGAGGCTCTGGGGGCAGGGAGAGGGAAAAGGAGTTGTCATACAGGGGCTTTTCCAGGACTTGGGAATTGTCCTGAGTGACATTGCAATGACAGATATAGGCCATTTTATACCATCATGTAACATGCAGAACTGTGTGGGAGAGAGTGCTGTCTACACTATGAACTATGGTCCATGCTTAATGGCAAAGCCCCAGGATGTGTTTATCAATTGCAATTAATGTGCCACACTAATGAAGGATGTTTATGTGGGAGGTTGTGGGAGGTGTGGGAGGTGGGGCGTATGGGAATCACTTTATTTTTTGTGTAATATAAGTATCCTAAAAAATAAAAATAAAAAAAATTATCACATAATTGGTTGGCTTAGATAACAAGCTTAAACAACAATAGTTTTGATGGCTGGAAGTCCAAATTCAATATATCAGCAAAGCCATGCTTTCTCTTAGAGTTGGTATTGTTCTGGTGTTGGCATTCCTCTGTCACATGACTATCTCTCTCTCTACCTTCTCTGGCTTCTTCCGACTTCCTGCTTCTCCTTATTCTGGTGTTTCCTGATTTCTGACTACTTCCTGTGGTTTTTCTCTGACTGAATGTGTCCAAATTTCCTCTCACTTTATAAGGCCTCCAGTCATATGGATTAAGACCTCCTCAATTCACTTTGGTCACGCCTTCACTAATAATATCTTCAAAAAGTCCTATTTATAAATGAATTCACACTCACAGGAATACAGATTAAGATGTGAACATGTCTTTTGTGGGGTTCATAATGCAATCCCCTACAGTACCTAATGTGCTCTTGGATTTGACTGGGAATATTTCCAGGAAGAATGTAGAAAGTGCCAAATGACTTTTTATAGCTGCCTATGATAAAATATAAGAAGTAAGAAGTGAACTAAAGGAGGAACTGTTTGGTGTTTTGAGAAAAATTCAGATTAAAAAAAACTATAAGGGAGCCAGATCTTGCTGGCTTTGAAAAGAAGCCTGTTTCCCATCCTCAGGATCTCCCGGACAAGATTCTCTAGGTTAGAAATTATTTCAGTTCAAAGATAAAGTCCAGGTTGGGCTATAAGACCTAAGGTATCTCATTGTCCTTTTCAGCTAGACAAAGTCCTTCTAAGAATCTCAATGGTATACTTTATAGACCCTCTCTTTAAAAAAATGTAAGGCTTTTAAAAATTTCAAGTATATTTTCTCACAGCAGCCTCACAGAACCCTAGGGGAAGAGCTATCTAGAAGAGATTTATGGACGTAGATTTTTTTCTGGTTGGATAGATTATAATTTGATATACAAGAAGCCTACAAAGTTTTAGAAATTATACCTTCTTAGAAGGAAAAGGACAGAGGCAGTACAAAGTGAAATGAGGTCTTTGGTCCCTCAACCTATTATAGGTAGGAAATAGACTAAGAAAACTATCCAGTATGGGCTAAATTTTTTTCTGGAAAAGGAAGGATGAATCAGCATATGGAACTAAATGCCTAGAATGCAGAGCCAAGAGCCAGACAGTAGGACTGGACCTTAATGAAGAAAATGGCAGTGTGTGCCTGGTTGGATTTTGGAATTGCTATGGACCAGTAATTGCTATGTGACTCTTGTATTCCCCTTTTCTGAATCAGAATGTTAACTGCAGTTCTCCTATCCCTATATCATCAGTGTCTCTTGGATGTGGGAGGGGCTGGTAGCAGATGACTTGCCTCTTTAGTGCACAGGTCTTCAAATCAAGAGGGACTGTGTTTTAGTCCATCTAAGTGGTAGAGTTTGTTGAAAAGATTGATACAAAATACCAGATTAGGCTTAATTGCCCCATTCCTCTGGAACAGGAACAGTGCTGAAGTCATTAGACTGATTGTGGCTGTAGTGTACAGGCAAAGTGTGTGGAGCCTAGAAACAGAAGACTCGAGTACAATCTTTCAGATAAACTATTGGATCTATCTAAAATTCAGTTTCCTCATCTGTAAATTGAGAGAAATTTACAGCATAGTGGTTTTGGAACTAGACTTTCAGGATTCAAATGCTGGACCCACAATTTCCTAGATGTCTGACTTTGGCCTATCTACTTAATGTATTTGTGCCCAGATGATTTATTTGTAAAATAAAAATAATAGTACTATTTCATAGTGTTGTGAGAAATATGAGTTAATATGTGTATATATACTTAGAATATCATATATATAATACACACACATACACACACACTTAGAATAATGCCTGTTGCATGGTAAGTGCAAATTATTGTTTAAATAAATTACATAAAGGAAAAGTAGTTGACATCTATGAGCGCTCATTAGTAATAATATTATTCTTTGTCATCTTCATCACATCATCATCATTGGTGGTTTCAAAGTGTTTCTTTGAAATGGAGTATAAAAGTTTGCAAATACATAAAAGTGAGATTCGAACAAAGAAGAAAATTTTAATTCTAGCAGTCAGTTAAAAAGCATCTGGTAGGTCCTAAGTGTGATACTTGAAAAACAAAAACTTTATATGGCACCTAAAGTGCTAAGATTTGATCCTAAGAATATATTCTGACAGTTGCTTTTCTCAGCGCCTCCTTTACATCTCTGTTCCTCAGACTATAGATAAGGGGATTCAACATGGGGATCACCACTGTGTAGAACACAGACACCACTCTGTTCTGGTCAGTTGAGTAGCTAGATTTGGGTATCACATAAATGAATGTAATAGTTCCATAATAGAGAGTAACTGCAGTGAGGTGGGAGGTACAGGTGGAGAAGGCCTTGTGTCTCCCTTCAGTGGAGTGCATTTTTAGAATTGTGGTAAGTATGTAGACATAGGAGAGGACTATAACAAACACTGTGACCACAATAATAGATCCAGAAGAAATGGAAGGGATAATTTCAATAATGGAGATATCTGAACAGGAAAGTTTCAACAAAGGGGAAAAATCACAGAAAAAGTGATCTATCTGATTTGGTCCACAGAAGGACAGAGTCAATAAACAGCCAGTAAATGTCCAAGCATTCACACACCCACCCAGGTAGGATGTCCCTACTAAGAGGATGCAGACTCTGGGGGACATGTGGGTAGAGTAGAGCAAGGGTGAGCAGATGGCCACATAGCGATCATAGGCCATGGCTGCCAGCAGGAAGCATTCAGCTGTCCCAAACATGACCACAGAACAGAGCTGGGCTTCACAGCCAGCGACAGGGAGAGCTGTTCCATGTCTAAGGAACCCTATAAGCATGATAGGTGTGACTGATGTGGAATATCCAATGTCCACAAAAGCCAACTGGCCGAGGAAGAGATACATGGGTGTGTGAAGCTGGGAACAGCTTCTGATTAAAATTATTATGCTGACATTGCCTAATAAGGTGACAATGTAGACTCCTAGAAATATCACAAAGAAGATAACACAAAATGTAGGGTCCTCTGTTAACCCCAAAATGATGAATTTTGTCACAGTTGTGTGGTTTCCAGCCTTCATCTCTTCTGTGAATTGTTCCTGTTGAAGCAATAGGAACATAAATTTGTTTTAAGATTTCATTACATCATTTATTAAGTCCTTGTTTTGTTTCACCACCACACATTCCTATTTCCTTTGATTATTATTCAGACTCATTCACAAGGATTTCTTCCTCTACCCAATCTGTAAATATCAGCATTCTACAGACTTGGGTTTTTTTGGCCCTTTCCTCTTTGCATAAAAGAAGAATGGTTCAGTCTCACTTTCTGGGATCTCCACTATAAATTCTTTTTCACTTAATAGTTATATAAAAATGCCTCTCAAATCTTTTTTTATTTATTTATTTATTTATTTATTTTTTATTTTATATTTCCCCCCCTTGCTGCTTGTGCTGCTGTGTCCATTCGCTGCGTGTCTTCTCCGTGTCTGCCTATCTCCTCCTCGCTGTGAGGTCCCGCTGCATCAGCCCACGGCGCCGCGCGAGCCGGCCTGTCCTCACAAGGAGGCACCGGGAAGCGAACCCGGGGCCTCTCATATGGTAAACGGGGGCTCTATCCACTGAGCCACACCCGCTTCCCAACCTCTCGAATCTTGATTCCTAGATAGATCTCTCTTCCAAGGTTCATTTTGACATATTTTGATTTATGTATGTATGTAAATAGTATTTACATTTTAATATTTGTATTGCATATTCCTTTGTGATTTATATTTCACTAAATGTTAATAAAATATTTCCCATCTTTTTTCATCTTCATAGCTAAAATGCAAGGTGGATTATATATACCAAACTCTTTAGCATTGTATTCATGGAGCTTCATGATCTATCTCCAATTCCTTTTCTAAATGTATCTCCCTTCATATGCTTTCTTGCAACTTTGCAAGAGTGATGTTTACATGACACTGAGATTTATACTCAATGTTACTGGTTATTTTCATAGAAACAATTTTCTACTAACATTATTGCATTTCTTAAGGTTTTAAACATTTACTATAAGTGATAAATATTTACAAACTATCTTCAAAATTTCTTAAAAACTTAAAATTTATTTCTTACTTTAGAATAAGTAAGCATTTAGTTTCTCAGATGGTGGAACTGAGTTCTTTGACTAAGTCAGTGGTGAGATATAATGACTCAATAGTTGAAGACCTTCAACTTATCAAAGAATGTGTTCTGTCTCTTCCTTGACTGATCTTCATTAACTGTCTACATAAATTTCTTCAGTGACAGGCACCTTATAGCTTTTATTTGAACTCTATCATTAAAAATCTGTTTTAGTCTTATTGCTTGGTCTCCCATCACTTTCATAGTACAAACCAAAACCTTTTCTAGGTGAACTATTTAAGTATGGTTATTATGCCTCCACTGCCTTCTCTTTTCTAGAATTAATCATCTGTAATAACTCCTTTGGCCATTCCACCTGTGGCACACATTTCCAACCCCATTCTGCTCTGAGGAGAGGGACCACATTTGTGCTCTTTGCCTTCTGACTCAAGCAGAGTTCAGTGGAGCCAACCCTTCTATCATTGTGTACACTGTGCAGGCTTCAGTCTATGCTGACAGCAGAGTTGTGGAGACTGTGTAGTCAACCGTTCTGATCTCAAACCTCCCACTGGCCAGCTGTGTTTACTTGGACATGATACTTAATTGGACTCTCAGTTTTTACATTTGTAAAGTGGGAATACTTGAAAAAATGGGAATGCAGCTTTGTTGAGAGATTAAAAGAGATGATACCTGTAAAGTATCCAGAGGTATTTGGTCAGACATCAGGGCTATTAAGAAAAATAGGAGTATTGGTAGATTTTCAGTTATTTAAATTAAAGTATAATTTTTCTTTCAAGATATCTCAGAAGATTTTCACTGCAAATAAGGTGGAAAGTACATGTCTGATGCCTTCTTAGTCCTGGACTGTGCCACTAAGATGCATAATACTCCAACTGATTCTTGCCTTTCCCTTCTTTTCCACTGTCCACCATGTCCCATCCATGCTAGTCCACCTAGATCAGGAACTCTGACCACTCAAAATCCTCTCAATGCATGGAGCACTATTGATGACTCATAGAGGGCATGGGGTACTAAGTCTTATCTAATCTGAGTACCAGACTGCTTTCTTCCTAATTTCCTTTTGATATTCTCAGTAACACAAGCTTAGCAATGGCTTTGGCTCCTGAAAACCACCCACACTGCCCCTGGGGACTCGTGAGCAGCCTGGTTTGGGTGCACTGCAGCACACCATGCTGCAGTGCATCTCTTAACTGAGGCCACAGTCTCCACATGGGTCAAGAGTTAAACTTAGCAAGAGTAGTTCTTTTGTTTTTCATTTCTCATTGAAAAAATAAATATTTTAAATTATTTTAGCAAAGTCCATGAATAATGTACTCACATTTCAGAGATAGAATTGTTGGTGCTGAAGTCCAAAGAGGACTTTATAAAGTAATTGTTTTCTATTTAGTTTTATAGGTAGTTGGACACTGAATACTTGAGAATTGCAAATCATTGAATGCTCCTGTCCATCAAGGAACATAGTTGCAAAATTCTGTGAGGACAAGAATAGGTATCTTTGTATGTGTGGTGGGAGAGAACGGAAGCCTCTAATAGGAAATTCTAAATCCTC
Source organism: Cabassous unicinctus (assembly GCA_029593785.1). Taxonomy (NCBI): domain Eukaryota; kingdom Metazoa; phylum Chordata; class Mammalia; order Cingulata; family Chlamyphoridae; genus Cabassous; species Cabassous unicinctus. The sequence continues at coordinate 8,112 of JAQZBX010019218.1, forward strand.
TGGGCTGTTATTGCTTGCCCCTTTGAGAAAAATGTCCTTGGATTTGTTCTTCAAATTAACTTGTGAAGCCAGGTGACTCATTAAGGCCAGGCAGGCCCTCCCCAAAGAGGCATCTATATGCTATGATGCCCTTTGGAATTCTTTTTGCCTTGTTTACTAAAAGAAAAGGAGACAGTCCTTGGTTTCCTGGAAGCATGTGCAACATCCAGAACAATTAACTTATGTGCTTAATTTGAATATGCATGATGATCTTATAGTATCTTCCAACTCAATAGTATTTGAATCAAATTGAAAAGGAGCACTAGGGTTGAAGCAGGGGGAATAGTGGGGAAGAATATTATTACTTTGACTTTGTGACCAATTTCTTGAAGAGAAAATTAAGATGATTCTAGAATTCAATATACACTGGATTGTCTCTTGTTGAACTGTCTTGGAACCCTTTTCTTCCCACTCCTTAACAGAACAATTCAAGTAGCCCTTCTGAGGCATCTAAGTGCCCCACATTTCATTGAAGCAGCAGACAAAAAACCAAGTATATTAGATACTTGACTCAATCCATTTCAAACACCCACCCTTCCATTACATGTTCTAAGTGTTACCATTTGGATCCATCAGTTATACAGCTCTTTTGACAAGTTCCAATAAGCAGAGGCACCTCAAAGTCATTGCTATACACTGCATTGTCCACTCAGAAGTTCTGCTCAGGGATGATATCCTTTGCTTCTTATACCATTCATTCATTTGTGCCACACCCCTTCAAGAATTGTCTGACCCCATGTGGGAAGATGTTCTTCAACCTAAACCATCAAAATATTTTTCTGCAATATATCAGCCTCCTAAATTCATCACTCCTATTCAGAAGTACTTAAGATGTTATCAAGAAACAAAGTTGATTGCAACACCAGAATAAGAAGGATCAAATTCCAAAGTCCCCATAACTATGATAGTAGATCTGCATCCTGTCAATCTTGCTTCAACATTAAATTGAATTATTGGTCTTTTGGACAGTGGAAGTAGCTGGCACTCCATGAACCATGACATACTGAGAAAAGACCCATCATTCATTTAATAATTCATTTATTAAATCTGTCAACCAGCGTAAATTGAGTCCAAGCTCTCTAAAACACAAAACAAAACAAGCCTCTACCCAGATGGAACTTATTGCACAGTATGGTCAGTAATAAAATGAAGGCATGAAGGAGATATGCTAAAAACATAGGAGAAAGAATGACTAAACTTGGATCTGAGGGGGCGGTGGTCAGGGAAGGCAGCATATGTAAAGGCTCCAGATGCTAACAAGGAGTATATTTCCCAGGATCCTGGTGGAAGCTGTGTCCAGGGACTTGGAGACTTGGGCAATGAACTATTGGAATAGAAAGTTGGTTGGGGATGGAGACCAGAGACAGTGCCACTAGGGCCTAATTCCATCTGTGCAGACAAAATAGTCCCCTTAGCTGAGGGCTGCAGGCAGTGGGGAGAAATCCATGGAGAAATATGAGGAAGTAGAAACAAAGTATAGTTAACTGTTACTCAAACTGTTATTCATGGACTAGTGCTAGTTGGCAAACTGTTTACCATTAGTCCATGATACAAAAATGACAAAAGTTTAGAGTAAGCATTTATATACTTTTTATAGCAATTTGAGAGGGTAATTTTAAGTCTATTGACTCTAATAATAAAAAAGTTGGCCTGTATTTGTATGTTGTTATCAATATTTTATAGTAATTCTAGTTTATTATCTTTCCAATAAATATTGATCTATGGAGGACTGGAAAAAAGGTCCTTCGTTTAGTTAGTTTGATAAACATTTGTTGTGGCCTTTGGCATCAGGAGACCTAGGTTCAGTTAAAGTACTTAATTTTTTTTGTTCCATGGACCCTTTTGCCAGTCAGGTGAAAACCCTGGACACCTTCTCAGAATGTAGTGGCAGATAGTTTTATGACACTCAACATCAGCATGTCTTTAAATTAAATTTTAGGATTATTCAAAATTATGTTTTAAAACTTTCCCATTATTTCAATACCTGACAACCTAATATGGTTCAACATCTGTTCAAACGGTCATTTTTGGCAAACATTTAGAAATTTGAGTTTTCCCATGGCATCATAAAACCATCTCCACCATCCTTACCAACCTTTTTGCAGGCAATTATTCACTGCACTCAGAACATGCTACATCAAAATAAAAATCATACTAAGTCCACACTATACTGTGTATTATTTAATAAATATATCACACCCATACCAACACATACCCAAAAGAATAATGTTTTTTTGAATTTTCAATTAAAGCTCACAGGCCCCCTGAAATCTTTCCACAGATCCCTTGGGGATCTGTGAACCCCTGGTTAAGAAGCCCTGGTTTAAAGTGTATGAGCTCAGGAAAATTGTTTAACCTAGTTGAGATTCAATTTCATGATCTGTAAAACGGAGTGAGTAATTCCTATCTTGTAGGCTTGTTATAAGATTTAAATGGGGTAGCCTAAGTATGTGGAAAAGTTAACTGAAATTATTGATATGTAAGAACTCAGCACACTCTCAAACATATGACAAATAGAACAAAGAGCCTTGATGTGTTGAGTCTGATAGGACACAGTCATCAGAATGGGAAAGGGTCCTGTTACTTTTTGCAAATTATTCTACTCTATCCTCAGTCCCAAACTCTTCCTCCTTTGAGACGTGTAACATTCCAACTATGACACCTCCTCTATGCCCCCATTGATCTCCCAGCTATTCCTCATTTACTGAGGATTCTGGCCCCTGCATCACAATTTTCCTCTTAATCCTTATTTTAGCCATTATGAAGGGAAACCTCAAAACTACTCTACAAATGATAATGAAAGAAATCAAACAGGACCTAAACCAATGGAGAGAAATACCATGTTCATGGATTGGCTTACTCAGCATAGTAAAGATGCAAATTCTCCCAAACTGATTTATAGGTTTAATGCAATTCCTACTAAAATCCCAGAATGAGACCATATAGACATAGATAAACTGATTCTACAACTTTCATGGAAAGCTACTGGAAAAGCCAAAAATAATTTTGAAAAAGAACAAGAAAGTTGGAGAAATCACACTATCTGAATTTAAGCTCACTATGTAATAAAAGTAATCAAAACAATGTGGTATCAGTGGAGAGACAGACATATAAATCAATGGAATAGCATAATGGATCCAGAAATAGGCCCACACAATCACAACCATCTGATTGTAAGTAAATATACAGAAGCAATTCAATGGAAAGAGCATAATAGTCTTTTCAACAAATGGTATTGGGATGATTGGGCATTTATAGGCAAAAATTTAAATAGGTAAATCTCAACCTAAGTCTCACATCTTATACAAAATTTACCTCAAAATGAATCATAGGTCTAAACATAAAATATAAAACTATAAATTATTTTAGAAGAAAACATAGAAGGAAATCTTCATAGCCTAAGGTTAGGTAAAGAGTTCTTAGACATGACACTTGAAACACAATTCATAAATGAAAAAAATTGATAAATTACATTTGATCAAAATTTTAAATTTTGCTCTGTGAAAAATGCTATTAAGAGGATGAAAAGACAAGGCAAAGGTTTGGGGAAAATATTTGTAAATCATATATCTGACAAAGGACTCATATCCAGAATATATAAATAACACTTTAAGATCAACTGTAAGAAAATAAACAGTCCAATTAGAAAATGGGTGTTATAGTTGAATTGAGTTCTCCCAAAAGAAATGTCCTCCCAAAAGAAAAGTCCTAATCCCTCGTACCTCAAAATGTGATCTTATTTGGAAATAGGATCGTTGAATTTGTATTTACCTAAAATGAAGTCATACTACAGTAGGGTGGGCTCTTAATCTAATATGACTGGTGACTTTATAAGAAGGGGAGATGAAACACAGAGACAGAGGCACACAGGGGAGAGGGCCATGTGAAGACACAGGCAGAGACTGGAGTTATGCAGCTACAGTTCATAGAATGCTCTTGGTAGACAGATTTTCTTACTGAGAAAAACTAGGAAATTGGGGGGAAAACATATTTGAAGGCATTGGAGACCAGACAAAGCATCTAAGACATGAAAAGCCAAGATCCCAGAGGGAAGAAAATCACAGAAAAGAGAGCTGATATTCCACAAGTCATTTCCCTCTTGGGACATTTGCAAATTCTTACAAATGGTAAGAGGATGAGAATATGGGTAGAGGGTTGCAGCTAGGAGGCAGAGAAGCTACAGAATTTAAGTGAAAAGCATTGAAATATGGGGATGGCAATATGCCAGAACTGAAGGGATCACAGTACTAGAGAACACGGAGATGCAAAAAAGGTAGCTTGACACTCAGAGGTTTTTCTCTCTCCATGCATATGTTAAATTTTTGAAGGAGGGGATAAGAAGCTAAAGAGAAAGACATTGAAAACAAAGCACACATTTTGGCAGGCTCAGGGTACTAAGGAGATGAAAATTGGAGGCCAAGACACACTAAGGGAGAGGATCTCCAATAAACACCTAAAGCTCCTAGTTGAAACTTCCAGGGAGCTACACTCAAAAGAAATGGGTGCAACTGGTAGTTGAGATAGGAGAAATGTTAGCCTCAGTGTTGATATTTATCCTTGTATTAGTAGGATCAGCTAATCCTAACAATCAGCAGCATGGTTCCTTTTGTCCCCAATCTAACCTGTGGTGTGTCTCCCTATAGTGTGCATGTGGCATGTTGTTTTCCTACACACCTTGTCAGCAATAGGGTGCAGATTACCAGGACTAGAATGATCCACCAACAGACACTGGCAAGTGTAGAAACTTCTCAGGTAAGGAAGGGTCACGGCAACAGAGTACAGGTTAAAGTTGGAAGTCATCTGCTGCCAGCAATAGGGGATCTGATGAATATCACTCAAATGATGTTACCCAGTCCACCTCCTGGGTGTCAGGAACAGGTCTGCTTTAATTCCACAGTGCCTGAAATGGAGCAAAGTATGTGGGTGGCAGAAGAAGACACCTCTCTCTCCAGATAGCAGTGGTGGTTTGCTCAGATGATGAACAGATGCAAGCTGAGATGATCCCAGAGTCAGTGGTCCATGTCAGGTCTTGATCAGGATTTTCTGTGGGGGAGAATGGAAAGGTGAAAAGTATCAGGTGGATGTTTCTTTGATGTAGGAGCAATGTCAGGGCTCCCATGCCTGTGAAACTGGTAATTGTGTTGTGCCCAATGTAGTTGTAACAGCAGAAGTTGCAGCATCTCTCTTGGTGGTCTGCTTATTAATTGTGCATTTAATATGGTATAGTTATGCCATAGGGACATGAATAATATTATAGGGACTATGAGCAGTATTGTTGACCAATTGTGGGACCATTGTCCTCCAGAGTTTCTTTATAATATATAAATTTTTTTTTTTTAAAAGACACTTAGATTACATAAATGTTACATAGAAAATATAGGGGATTCCCATATGCCCCACTCCCTACCCCTCCCACATTTCCCCACATTAACAACATCCTTCATTAGTGTGGTACATTTGTTACAATTGAGAACACATTTTGGAGCATTGCCACTAGGCATGGATTATAGTTTACATTGTAGTTTATACTCTTTCCTGCACATTTTTGTAAGTTATGACAAGATATATAATGGCCCATATCTGTCATTGCAATGTCTTTCAGGACAATTCCCAAGTCCTGCAAATGCCCCAAATTACACCTATTTTTCCCTCTTCTCCCCCACCCCCCAGAACCTCCAGTGGCCACTGCCTCCACATCAATGACAAAAGTTCTTCCATTGCTAGAAACACAATAAGTCTATAGTAGAATAACAGTAAGTCTACCTTTGTCCGTCGTTCATTCCCCGGTCCTGAGGATTTTGGGATGGTGATGCCCACTCTGCCTCTAAGTGAAAGGGGGCTTAGATCCCATGGGGCAGATGGATGTGACTATCTTGCTTGCGGTTGCACACTCTCTCTGTTCCTTGAGATGGTCGTTGTCCACCATCATCTCCTTGTTAGTTGTCCCAAGGTTTCTTAATAGACCTTGTTTTTAACGGCCAATTATGTCATTCTACATTACCTACTGCCATAGGATGATAAGGTAAGTGAAAAACCCAAGAAACGTTATTTTGTAATGTCCACTGTTATATTTGCTTTGTGGTGAAATGGAAGTCTTGATCTGATTTTATGACTTGTGGCACTCCCAAAGGCTATAACAGCCATTTTATTAATCCCTCACTAACATTAACAGAGGTTGGTGTTTCGCAGAGGTAGGCCAGGAGAGGCCAGTATAGGTATTTACTGGCAATGGCTCCTGTCACTGCAGGGAGAGGCCCAATAAAGTCAATTTGTGAGTTCTGATGTGGCCCTTCCCCTCTGTGAACTTCTATTTCCATACAATAGGCCTAATATCTAGATTTGGGGCATATGGTATAGTCCCTAGTGGCTTTGTGTAAATGTCTCTCTGCTGGGTTGACTCCATTAATGTTGGGGATTGAATCATGTCATCCACAAAAAATGTGTTCAAGTTCTAACCCCAAGACCTGTGGGTGTGAACCCATTTGTAAATAGGACCTTTGAAGATGTTATTAGTTTAGGTGTGGCCAAATTGAATGAAGGTAGACCTTAATCCAAAATAGCTGAAACCCTTGTAAGCAAAGGAAATTGAACACAGAAATAAGAAACCAGAAAAAGAGAGAGAAATCACCATGTGATGGAGGCAGAGATAGATCTACAAGCCAAGGAACCCGAAGGATTGCCAGCAAGCTAGCACCAGAATGCTTCAGATTCAGAAAGTGTGGTCTGTGGATATCTTGATGCTTGTACTTCTAACCTCCAAATTGTTTTTTTTTTAAGCCAGCCCATTCTGTGGTATTTGTTATAATAGCTCTGGAAAACTAAGACAATTAATCCATTTTCATAATGCCATGTTTCCCAAATTCCCGACCTCTCTTGTGACCACTCAATAGAAGAAGTAGGGTGGCTTGTTCCAGAATTAGGGACTCCCACTCCTCCAAAAGGCTCACTAGCTTTGGTGGATTGCTTTGTTGGCTTTGGAATTGTATTATGCCTCCTCCTTTTCTTGTTTGGTATGAGCTGAGACATGGTGCACAAGATGGGGCAGACTGAGAGTGAGTGTGGCAATTTCCCCCCCACATCTCTTTATTCCAACTATCTCAGCCTTGTATTTTTCAGCCAATGTCCTGACCAAGTAGTTGGCCCATTAATCACTGACTAGGAGTTGGAAAAAATATGAACCTTAGGAAAATGCTTATCAAGGGCATATTCGACTATTAGGAGTATTGCTTGCAGCTCAACCCACTTGGCACTTTGATCTATCCTTATCTATGAAAATTGGGTTATTTGAATAGAGATAATAGGCTGTGGCTATCCATTGTCTTACTCCCTTATACCCCATGCTTGCTCCATAGATTAAGAAAGTCCATTGCTTTTCTTGCTTTAAGAGTGCTGACCATCCTCCCTTCTGTCCCCATTGAGCAAAAGGTGGAAGCATTTCTGGGGGTTTTGGTGAGTTAACCTCAGTGGCTAGGTATGTGGCTATTACCTCACAGAGTTGTAGCACTCCAGGAGGTCCAGATTTAGCTCAGTCCTGTAGATACCATTTGTATTTTTGATAAGGAGGCCTCTGTTGCCAATCCAATTTTAAGGGAAGCTTTTTCTATCACCAGGGCATAATAGGAATCTTTATCCATAGAGTAATTGGCTCTTTCCGAGTAAGGGCATCAGATTTGTTAAGTGTTCAGTACACCTCCAGCAGTTACCTCTATGGTGGCAAATATCTTTGGGTTGAGCCTGGGAACCACTTACACCAAAAGCCCATGGGTAGGTGTTTACCTTTCCATTTGGTCCAGAGACTCCTGGAAGCAAATTTTGGAGTGGTTGAAACTTGTAATTATTAGTCCTGTCCTCAGGACACTAGTGGGAGAGCCACAGTATTAGCCTCCTTTAGTTTATCTTGTGCCTATTGTTGCCTAGGTCCCTACTGAAAAGTGGAAGACTTATGGTTGACTTGATATATGGGAGCAGCAAATATTGGAGGTGAGGAATGTGTTGATGCCAGGTTCCCAACAAATGTTGGTCCTTCTTTACATATGTGGGAGGAGGTTTAAGTGCTAGGAGTTTGTTTTTGTTTTTGTTTTACCAGACTGGGTCATTGCCACCTTCTGCACTAATGGTGGGGATCTTCTGTTAGGGACACAATTCTTTCATCCTGTACTATGGCAGCCAATTGCTTAATTTCAGCAACCATTAGGAGGAGCTCACTTCCAACCAAAAAAATTCTGTACAGCCAGGCAGACTCTTTTTCATTTGGTTCCTGGGCTATGTTCTTTAAAAAAAGACTAAGCTTTAGGGTAAGAGAGGGGCTGTGTCTCCTCTTCTAAGCCAAAGCAAACCCCTCACTTTCAACCCACCCTTTTGCCTTTTCTATTACTTTGCAGGTGGTTATCTGCAAAGCAGAGGGTAAACTATCCCAGTCAGTCTCATGGTGGTGACACCATGATGCCTTTTCCTCTAGAAGGCACCAGTCTACCTCTCCAGAGTTCTCCCCTCTATCTCATTTCCTCTGGGGAATTTAAGCACCTACCTCCTCTCAGGGTGGCATCCTGATAAGAGGCTGTCATGAGCTGGGCCCAGCGTACATAAAACACCCTTTCAGCCAAATAACTCTGTCAGAGTCCTGGGAAAGGCAGGGATATAAACTTCCTTGCCTTTAGTCACTTTAAGTAATGTGTTAGTGGATTCAGCCCAAGAATTGGGGTCTCAGTATCCCTCCAGGGAGAGTCTAGAATGAAGATATCTGCAAAAGAATAATCAAGTGTCACAGCAGCAGAGGCAGGTTAGCTGCTTGCAAAGATGTTTCTCACAACTTCATTTAGGAGACCAATATCAGCCTGACGTAGCTGCCTCATCAAGTTCTTAACCTACCATAGTGGTCCCCAGGGATGAGGATGCCCTCTCATCTCAGAGTACCCCAAATCATCAGCACAACTGGAGGTAACTCTTCCCATTATAGGCCTTTCTGGGATCTGGAGTAGCTCACCATCAGTCCAGAGAAAGGTACTCCTCTGATTTCCCTATTCAGGCCATGGGTCTTACAATGCTCTGCCTGCCTAGTAGTGGACCCAGGCAGGTGGGATGACCACCATCCTGGGAAGCTGAGCACCTCTGACCTCCAAAGTCAGTTTTTAAAAAAATATGTCTTTTATTTTTTCTAAAAGATACTTAGATTACATAAAATGTTACAGGAAAAAATATAAGGGATTCCCATATGCCCCACTCCACACTCCTTCCACTTTTCTCCACATTAACAACTTCATTCATTAGTGTGGTACATTCCTTGCAATTGATGAACACATTTTGGAGCATTGCCCCTAAGGATGGATTATACTTTACAATGTAGTTTACACTCTCTCCCACTCAATTCTGTAGATTATGGTGGGATATATAATGGCCTGTATTTGTTGTTGCAATGTCTTTCAGGATAATTCCAAGTCTGGAAAGTGCCCCCCTATTACACCTCTTTTTTCCTCTCCCTGCCTTCAGCACCTCCAGTGGCCACTGTCTCCAGTCAATGATATAATTTCCTCCATTGCTAGAATCACAATAAGTCTATAGTAGAATACCAGTAGGTCCACTCCAGTCCAAATTTTATTCCCCAATCCTGAGGATTCTAGGATGGTGATGCCCACTCCATCTCTAATTGAGAGGGGACTTCAATCCCATATGGCTGATGGAACAGACTCCCTTGCTTGCAGTTGTAGACTCTCTCATTACCTTGGTATGGTGGTTGTCAATCCTCACCTTCTTGTTATTGTCCTGGGTGAGTCCAATGAACTGGAGAGTAGGTGCTACAACTCCGTTGAGGCTCAGGGCCCAGCTGGCACATGGACAGCCCAAAGATTCAAGTCTCTTGGGTGTACACATACCAACCCAGCACCAACTACAGGTTCAAATAGAAGGGACTGTAGAGGCATGTGTAGAGAAGTCACATCTGAGTCAAACTCTGTCACACATAGGAGCACAAACTCCAAAGTAGGGCCCACTGGCAAGGACTCTGGAGCTATCTGCCATGTCTGTAGAACCTAGGTGTCTCCAGAGCCCACAGGAGCCCTGCTATTTGGGGGTAGTATCTACTTTGGCAGTCTATGTGATCCTGCAGAGATGTGCATAATCATTACTTCTGGGATGACCTCTCAACTCACTTTGAAGTCTCTTAGCCATATAAACTCATTTCTCTTTACCTTTTCCCTCTTTTATTCAAGGTCTTTTTCCAGTTGTATTGCTTGTTGGTGCTCGGTAGCAATCCCTCAGTGCCAGGGAGGCTCATCCCTGGGAGTCATGTCCCATGCTGGAGGGAAGGGACATGCGTTTATATACTGAGTTTGGCTTAGAGAGAGGCCATATTTGAGCAACATGGAGACTCTCAGGAGGTAACTCTTAGGCACCCTACAATAATAGGCTAAGTTGCAATTTTAAGAGCAAAGGCTCATAAGCATAGTCATCAATATCAAGGGCCCATCAATGGATCATCCTTTTTTACTAGTCATTGTCCCTGTACTCAGAGGATTGTTACTGTTCCATTAGAGAATGTGGCAGAGCTCCCCAGGATGAGAATTCAATACTTTTTCAGTTACTATGTCAATCTCTACCCACTGTGACAATGCCCCATGAACATTTGAACATATTTATATGCCTTATATGTATGCCTAGGTGAACTTCATCCCATGTATCCCCCATCACTGACACCCCTCACCAATGATCCTCCCTTGCCACAGTTGTAACCCTTCTGTGGTCCAAAACTTCTTTAAAAATGAAGCCAAGAATATCGCCAAATACAATTAATAGGAATGAAATAATAATGATAGGTTTAAACATAAGAAATAAGATACATAATAATTTAGGAAAAAACTATAACTAAATTAAACTTTAAAAATTGGGATATTAAAAAATAATGAACATTTTTTTAAAAAGTTTTTTTTTTGACATTTTGCCTTACATCACTGTAGTATCTCTTGTCCTGTATGTACAGTGACATTTTCTTCCATTTCTTCCCCAATGTCTTAGTCTTCAAAGAAGATTTAGGTCACAGGAAAGTCACATACACAATATAGAAGACTCCCATATACCCAACATCCTCCCCACTTTCCCCCTTCCCATATTAATAACCTTTTTCTGTGTGGATGGTACATTTGTTTCAACTGATGTACAGAAATTGAAACACAGCTACTAAACATGGTCAAAGGTTTACATTACGGTTTACATTTTAGACCATACAGTTTTATAAATTTTTGCTGAAATTTAACATGGCCTGCATCCAACATTGCAACAACATGCAGAACACTTCCATTGCCCCCTAAATATCCCCTCTTCCATCTATCTATTCCTTCCTCCCCCACTCCCCTTGGGGCCAATGACAACCACCAGGCTTCACTCCTTGAAGGACAAGATTCATAGTTACTTGTGACAACACTGAGGGTTTGACACACTGGTCTGTCCTACCCTATTAGAAACCACCCATGCTCTCGAGAGACACCCACCCCTCTCTTTGAGAATATGTCGGGCCTCCCAAGGATGGGAGTCCAACTCCTTCTCGCTCATTGTGTGGGTCTCTACCCACTGATACAACACACTATGACAAAATGGTCACTCGTACATTCTCTAGAAGACTGCCCCAGGTGCGCACTGTCCCAAATGCCCTCCCACCCAACACCCTAAACCAGTAACCCTTCCTTGTCACATTGGAAAAGAGCTTTCCCAACATTGTAGTTTCAACCACATATCCACCAATCCCCAGTGTTCACCTGCTCCCTCCCCCAACCCTCTCCCCAGTTCCATGGTCTGTCCAACCCATCCTCCCCACCCTACCTCCCTGTCAAACTTGCACCACCCAACCCAATATTATCACTACACCCCTGTCATATCCCTTCACTGCACAACTACTCACTTTCACCTTATCATAGATTTCGCCTGTAAGGGCCTTGGCTCACAACGTTCTTCTCCCTTTCTATTTTGTGTAAAACTATCTTCCAGACTCCAGCTCTCTAAGTCTGCTCGATTTGCTTAATTCATATTACAGAGGTAATGTGTTATTTGTCCTTCATTGTCTGGCTATCCCACTCAACATAAGGTCCTCAAGATTCATCCATGTTATACCATGTTTTAGTACTGTATTCCTTCTTACAGCTAAGTAATATTCCATTGTATGTATATATCACATTTTGTTTATCCATTCATCAGTTGATGGGCATTTGGATTGATTCCATCTTTTGGCAATAGTGAATAATGCTGCTGTGAACATTGGTGTGCATATATTGGTTCGTGTCCTTGCTTTCAATTCTTCTGGGTATATACTCAGCAGTGGGATTTTTGGATCATATGGAAAATCTATAGTTAGTTTTCTGAGGAACTGCCAAGCTTTCCTCCACAATGGCTGGACCATTCTACATTCCCACCAGCAGTGGATGAGGGTTCCCTTTCCTCCACATCCTCTCCAGCACAAGTAGTCCTCTGTTTTTTTAATGGCCATGGAATATAATTAGCAAGTGTTTTGTTGAGGATTTTAGCATCTAGGTTCATTAGAGAGATTGGTCTATAATTCTCCTTTTTTGTGGCATCTTTGTTTGGCTTTAGCATTAGGCTAATGTTGGCATCATAGAATGAGTTAGGCAATGTTCCTTCTACTTCTATTTTGTGGATGAGTTTAAGCAGGATTGGTGTTAGTTCTTTTTGAAATGTTTGGTAGAATTCACCTGTGAAGCCGTCTGGTCCTGGCCTCTTCTTGGTTGGGAGGTTTTTGATGACAAATTCAATCTTTTTACTTATGATTGGTTTGTTCAGTTCATCAATTTCTTCTTTTGTCAGTGTAGGCTGCTTGTGTGTTTCTGGGAATTTGTCCATTTCCTCTAAATCATCATTCTTATTGGCTTACAATTTTTCAAAATATCCTCTTATGATACTTTATTTCTGTAGGATCAGTGGAGATATCCCCTTCCTTGTTTCTTATTTTGTGTATTTGTGTCTTTTCTCTTTTTTTCTTTGTTAGTCTAGCTAAGGGTTTGGCAATTTTATTGATTTTTCTCTAAGAACCAACTTTTGGTTTTCTTTATTTTTTCTAGTGCTTTTTTATTTTCTATTTCATTTAGTTCTTCCTTCTTTCTACTTCATTTGGGGTTAGTTTGTTATTCTAATTCTAATTCCTCTAGGTGTGCAGTTAAATCTTAGATTTTTGCTCTTTCTTTTTTATATGTGCATTTACGGCTATGAGTTTCCCTGTCATACAACTTTTGCTGCATCCCATAGGTTTTGAGATGTTGTGTTTTCATTTTCATTTGTTTCAAGGTAGTTACTGATTTCTTTTGTAATTTTCTCCTTGACCCACTGTTTGTCTAAGAGTGTGTTGTTTAACTTCCATATCTTTGTGCCTAATCTGGTTCTCTGCCCCTTACTGATTTACAGCTTCATTCCATTGTGGTCAGAGAAATTACTTCATATAATTTCAGTCTTTCTGAATTCATTGACAGTTATTCTGTGGCCTAGCTTATGGTCTATCTTGGAGAATGATCCATGTGCACTTGAGAAGAAAGTGTATCCCGCTGTGTTAGCTTTTAGTGTTCTGTATATGTCTATTAGGTCCAGATCCTCTAATGTATTATTCAAAGTCTTTGGTTCTTTATTGATTCTCTTTTGAGATGTTCTCTCTAATGGTGACAATGGTGTATTAAAGTGCCCCACTATAATTGTAGAGGCATCTATTCCTCCATTTAGCTTTTCCAGTGTTTGCCTCATGTGTTTTGAGGTGCCCTGGTTAGGTGCATAAATGTTTATAATTGTTCTTTCTTCTTGAAAGATTACTCCTTTTACTCATTCTTTGTCTCTTAAAATAGTTTTGCATTTAAAGTCTATTTCATCTGATATTAGTTTAGCTACTCCCGTTCTTTTTTGGTTGTTGTTTGCTTGTAAAATTGTTTTCCAGCCATTCACTTTTAACCTCCTTGAATACCTGGTTCCAAGGTGGGTTTCTTGTAGACAGCATATAGATCAGTCATATTTCCTTGTCCATTCTGCCAATCTGTGTCTCTTGACTGGTGAGTTTAATCCATTAACATTCAGTCTTATTACTGTCAAGGAATTACATTAGCCGTATTGTCTTTGGGTTTTTGTATGTCATATGTTGTTTTTATTTCTCTTTTTTTAAAAAAATTTTTCTTACACTGTCCTCCAACTCACTCTCTCCTGTTTTTCCCTTTCAACCTGCAGCACTCCATTTAGTATTTCTTGAAGGGCAAGTTTCTTATTGGCATAGTCTCTTAATTTCTGTTTATCTAAGAATATTTTGAATTCTTCCTTATTTTTTGATGCCAGCTTTGCTGGATAGAGAATTCTTGGCAGGAAGTTTTTTTCTTTTAGCACCTTGACTATGTCATACCACTGCCTTCTTGCCTCCATGGTTACAGGTGAGAGATCAGCACTTTATTGAGCTTCTCTTGTATGTGATGGTTCTCTTTTCTTTTGATGCTTTCAGTATTCTGCCTTTGTCTTAAGCATTGGACCATTTGATAAGTATGTGTCTTGGGATAGGCCTGTTAGGCTTTATACTGTTTGGGGTGTGCTGTGCTTCCTAGACATGTACATCCATCCCCCTCAATATAGTTTGGAAGTTTTCAGCTATTATTTCTTCCAGCACTCCTTCTATCACTTTTCTTTTCTCCCTCTGGAATGCCTATAATGCATATGTTTGTGCATTTTGTGTTGTCGTTCAGCTCCCTAAGTCCCTGCTGGATTTTTTCTATCTTTTTATCTATCTGTTCTGCTATCTGTTTGATTTCAGATGTACTGTCTTCCACATCACTAATTCTTTCCTCTGACTGTTCAAAAATGCTGTATGTGCTTCCAGTGTATTTTTTATTTCTTGCAATGTACCTTTCATCACCATCATATCCATTATCTTTTTATGTATGTTTACAATTTCTTCAGTATGTTTTCCTAGTGTCTTCTTAGTATCCTTAATCTCTTCCTTCACTTCATTAATTTGGTTCGTGATATTTGTTTGGATCGCTTTGATTAGTTGTTCCATATTCTGCATCTCCTCCTTTTTTTTAGTTTCTTTGGGCTGTTTGTTAGTATGGTTTATAATTTTTGTTTCTGTTTAGGCATCTCATTGTCTTGATGGATGTATTCAGTTGATTGGTTTCTCTCTCTACTCTAGGGTTTTGTTTAATTACTGTTTCTGTGTTTATGTTAAGTTTTCTCTTTGACACTTTGTTCCTCTTATTCTGTTTCCTTCCTGTTGTCTATGTTCCCTTGGAAGAAAAAGATTAGGGCCAGAGAAAGGGAAAGAGGTAAGAAGAGAAAAAGGATAATAGTAATAATAATAGTAAAAGGTAGAAGAAGAACCATATAGGACCTAGGAAAATGAATAATTACCTCATGTAAGAGGTGTAGAGGAGTAAGAATATAAAAAGTGGGGTTAAAACTATGAAATGAAAAAATCAAATAGAGAAACATATCAAGAATGAATTAACAGGCCAGAATGATAAGAAGAGAGGGAAAGAGAAAAGAAAAGGCAATAAGAAAAAAGATAAAGAAAAGGAAAGAAAGCAGAGAATAGAGGAGTTCTAAATATAAACAAGAAAAACTGAAGACAAAGAGAGGTGGAATGTAAGAACCAAACCGATGGATGAAATTGACTCCATTGGCTCCTCACGGCTGGAAGGGGGATCTGGAGGGGACAGTGAGGTACAGCGCACAATGCTGGAACTCCTCAACCAGCTGGATGGCTTTGAGGCCACCAAGAATATCAAGGTCATCATGGCTACTAATAGGATTGATATCCTAGACTCAGCACTGCTTCGCCCAGGGCGCATCTACAGAAAAATTGAATTCCCACCCCCCAATGAGGAGGCCCAGCTGGACATTTTGAAGATCCATTCTCGGAAAATGAACTTAACACGAGGGATCAACCTGAGAAAAATTGCTGAGCTCATGCCAGGAGCATCAGGGGCTGAAGTGAAAGGTGTGTGTGTACAGAAGCTGGCATGTATGCCCTGCGGGAATGGTAAGTCCATGTCACCCAGGAGAACTTTGAGATGGCAGTAGCCAAGGTCATGCAGAAGGATAGTGGGAAAAACATGTCCATAAAGAAACTATGGAAGTGAGGTGGATCTGCTTTGTGTGGATCCCTCAAATAAAGCTCTGTTGGGCAAAAAAAGATGAACGTAGGAAAAGAATTAGCATAGGTAGACAAAATCGGTATAGAAAAAAAAAGGAGCGGGGAACAAAGGGAAGGGGGAAACACAGCAAACAAGAAACAAGACAGCAGGACCTAATTTAAAAAAAGAAAAAAAATGGGGGAAGGGGGAGAAGAAAGAGGGGAAAAATAAAGAATAAAAAACAAACACTCAAGTAAGCAATCAAACAAAATCTTAGGAAAAACAGTGTTCCGTCTTAGGCCCCTGAGGAGCTTCTCAGGCTGCCAGTGTTCATCCATCAGTTACCCTGCAGCCTGCCCTCTGCAGGTTTTGAATCGGGTTTTAGTGAGTAAACTAAATTAAATTTTAATAAAAGGAACCTTTTTGAAGAAAAATAAGAGACCCAAGAGAAGCTAATAGAAAAATAATGTCTATGTGTTCCCTATCCTAAAGTATCAGCTGGGTGTTTGGTAACCCAATGGATCACTACTCTAAGCAGAGCCAGGAATTAAACCAGGGACCTTGTATATTTAAAGTGGAGACTTCTCCACTGAGCTAAGCTTGGGTCAGTTAGCTAGAGACCTATCCAGTTACTTTCCTAGGGCAGGTTTGATTCTTTGCAGTTGTGTAGATTCCTGCTGATTAGGAGCCTGTCTATTCCTGCCCCCTTTCTATTCTTATTGCTTTCTCTCCCAGGGCAGCAGGACATAATAGCCTGTGTGATCAGATCCCTCCTTGTCTCTCCTGGTCAGGATGAGTTCCTTTCTGAAATTCAAATGGGACCCTGGTGTCGAACTTACTGCAGAAAAATGACTCTCAACCCACTTCCAGACCACCCCCTCCTCCTTGGGGACCCTAAATATGTCCTTGGAAGGTTATTAAGTGCTGCCTACTGCCCGTCTCCCTTAGGGGAGTTGGAATTTGGTAGTTTTCAGCACCGGAGTAGTCAATTGCCTCATTCCGTTCTCTCCCAACTCAAGTTCTTCTCTCCCAGGTCAGCTAGGTAAATCAGGCTGCCTTAGCAGATTCGCCTCTTCCCTCTTTCCGGAGCCACTTCTTGCCAGCTGGTATGCTCCCTAAAGTTCAAAGGGGGTCCAGGTAAGCAAACTCACAGAAAGGAAAACCCTCTCCACCCTTCACCAGAACCCTCTTACTCTCGGACAATGCTCCCTCTTGCTCGGTGGCTGGTGGGAGTCAGGGGGTCAGCAGCTTTTTGCTTAGAGGTTGGAGCTTAGCCGCCCACTGTTTCCAGCCACTGGGGCGAGAAAATTATGGTTTTCCCCTGGGCTTATTATATCTTTGTCCACTTCCCTCAAGATCAATGCCCTGAAGCCCCCTGCTCTGTGGGTTCCCAAAACAGCTCACTCAGGCAGGATTTTGCCCCTTCTCAGCCATTTTTTTGTGAGAGAGCTGGTGAGTGCTCACTTAAATTGACGCCATCTTGCTCTGTCTCCCAAAGTCAGTTTTAATGACATGGGTTCAATCAAATATTGGCCCTACTTTTGGTTGGTTAATGAGGTACAAGAGGATACTATAAAAAAGCTAGAGCAGGGCCCAGCAATGAGCCAGACTGACACAGGCATTCCAAATTTTAAGCCTAAACCACTCGGGGCTGTCCAGAATTGATCTGCCAATTGATTGTCTAATGACAAGGTAGGCCCCATGTTAATTCCTTGATCATCAGAGAATCCTGCCCTCCTTACCACTTGAGGCAAGTTTGAGGAATTCGGGGCCGATCAAGGAAAAGATAAAACCACAAGATGGCAGTAGCACACAATGAGCTTTATTTGGGTGGTGCTTAGACAGGTTAGCAAGAAAGGGTAAATCCCTTTCAGAATCAGACCTTCCAAAGGCAGAAGTACAAAGCCACACCCAGAAAAGGAGCAGAACAAGGGAATTCCTGGTGAAGAGGTGAATTGGAGAGGGACTTACATGTCTGGGTGATGTCCTGCAGCAGCATGGTGGGGAGTCTCTGAGTCAGAGAACTCCGAAGGGCAGCAGCAGTTTGGATTTTTGTAGCACTAGAGTCTTTCTCATCTATGGCTAGCAGATGTTGGGGGCAGTTTCTTTGGATATGCTTATTTGGGCTATTAAAACAACTGGACATGTGAATTTGAGTTTGGCCCCAGTGGGCTTTGGGCTGAGAGACCTAGTCTGTGTGAAGAAGTAAACAACATAGAGACAATGCACATCTTTGGCCATGTTAGAATTCTGCCTACTACACCTGGTATGCCTGGTAAATTTTTATTAAATGCCAGATATTTTATGTAAAACAGTGTAGAGGATATGGATAGATTTATGTGGTTTTAGAGATGTAGATAGCCGGATGTTGGATACAATACAATCAGGGAATGGTCTGTCTTGACTCTGGATTGCAGCATTTGTATGTCTCATTCTGCCTCTCATTCACCCTTTTCCTTGAGAGTTGCTCTCTGAAGTCTCAACTGAGAGCTTGGCAGTGAGTATTTATTAGAACTCCGTTTTCTTACAGTGTCTTGGCTTCCAGTTATGGTCTATCTCCTCAATACTGTGAGCCTGTCAAAATTTGTGCTCTGTTTTTGGTGTCTTTCTCTTTAGCTTCTTAACCCCCTTGTTTATCAGGACTTAAAAATCTAGGATATGCATGGAGGGAGAAAACCTCTAAGTATCAGGCTAACAGTTTTGCATCTCTCTGTTCTCTGGTCCTGGCTGTATTGCCATCTCCAAACCCCAATGTTTTTCTCTTAAATTCTGTGGCTTCTTTGCCTCCTAGCTGCAACCGTCTACCCATATTCTCATCTTCCTTCCATTTATAAGAATTTGTAAATGTCCCAAGGGGGAAATGGCTTGCTGAATATTGGCTCTCTTCTCTGTGGGTTTCTTCTTTCTGAGATCTTGCCTTCTCTTCTCTTAAGTACTTTGGCTGCTTTCTTATGGCATTGAAGTTTTTTTCACTTTTCCTAATTTTTCTCAGTAAGAACATCTGTCTACAAGAAGCTTCTCGGGTGGAAATGAAATTCTTCCCTGTAATTTTTTATTGAAGGGTGGATATTTTGTCTGAGAAATTATAGAAAAAATTGAGAATATGGATGTTTTCATTTTCATCTAGAGATGATTTATTTTAGATTCTGCCAAGCAATTTGGATGGGACAAATCATCTTAATCCAAAATAATATTGAGATGACTAGAATTTGGATTTTAGTGTTTGTAAGGGCTTGACTCTTTCTGGTTTGTCCTTGCTCCAAATGTGGTGCTGCTCCTCAGGTGTTCCAACTGAAAACATAGGATTTTTACCAGGCCTTCTCCCTCCCTAGTCCTGAACTACGATTTTGTTTTCCCAGTCCCAAGAAGCTAAAAAAGAGCTCTATTTTAATTTATCATCATCTGACCTGTGTTATCTGTTTTTTTTTTTTTTTTTTTTTTTTTTTTTTTTTTAGCCTCTTAGACAATGCTTGTCACTTAGAAAAGTCCTCAAGGGGAAAAGTGATACAAAAAGGAAGGCTCCAAGTCTAGGATTTTTCTCTCCAGACTCCTGGACCCTCAAGTCATCTCTACATTTATAGCTCTTCTATGCCTTCAAACATTTGTTAAATAGAAGGATTGACTAGAACTTCCCCCTAAGACAACTCTGCAAATTAGCACTTGTTCAACTTCAAGAAACAATTTCCTTCAGGTTAAAATTACCTCGTCCCTGTAATTCTTGTTTAAAAGCATTTATTGAGTAACTAGTGTGCTAAACTTTATGGAAAGACAGATGGTGACTAAAAACTCTTCCTTGCTTCAAGGACTTCACAAGCTAAGAACTGTGGTAGATGTAAGCAGGGAAGGCTTCCCAACACACCCTGGTGTTTGTGTCATCTAGCCCACTCTTCCTCTTTTTTTCCTTTATTTTTAAAGGAGCTTTAGATTATATTATGTTATATAAAAATTACAGGGTATTCCCATATATCCCACCCCCTACCCCTCCCACACTTTCCCCCATTAACAACATCTTTCATTAGTGTGGTACATTTGTTACAATTGATGAACACATATAGAAGCATTGCTACTAATCATGGTCTATAGTTTACATTATGGTTTACTCTTTGTACCACACAATTTTACAGGTTTTGACAAAATGTATAATGGCTTGTATCCATCATTGCAATGTCATGCAGAACAATTCCGATGTCCAAAAATGCCCCATGTTACACTTATTCCTCCCTTTCCCTCCCCTCAGAACCTCTGGTGACCACTGTCTTTATATCAATGTTACAAGTTCTTCCATTACTAGAATAATAATAAGTCTACTTTAGTCCATAGTTGCACACCCCCCCCCCCATGATTGTTCATTCCTCAATCTTGAGGATTTGGGGATGGTGATGCCCACTCTGCTTCCTATTGAGAGGGGACTTAGATCTCATGGGGCAGATGGATGAAACTGCTTTTCTTGCAGCTGTAGATACTCTCTGTTTTTTGGGATAGGCTTTGTCCATCATTATCCTTTCTTAGTTGTCCTGGGTGAGTCCGTTGAACTAGAGAGTAGGTGTTAACTGCAACTCTGCTGAGATTCAGGACTCAACTAGAATATGAACAGTCAGTAGATTTAAGTCTCTGAGACATATACTTAATGGGTATAGTGCTAATTATAGATTTAAATAAATGTGGCAGAAGAATTATGTGTAGGAAAATTATAAATGAGTCTAATTCTGATAAATTGGGGATATGGGTTATCATATATTCCAAAATAAGGCCCACCAATGGGGTGCCAATTTCCTGGGGTTGTCTGCCCTGCCTATAGTGTCTAGGTATCTCTAGATCCCCTCCCTTTTTAAAAATTACACTTTCAAAAAAATTTTTTTTAAATATATTTTTTAATTTTTAAAAAATATACTTAGATTACATAAATTTTACACAAAAAATATAAGGATTCCCATATGCCCTGCTCCCCATACTTCCCATACCCTTCCATGTAAACAGCATCCTTCATTAGTGTGGCACATTCGTTGCAATTGATAAATGCATCCTGGGGCATTGCCACTGAGCATGGACCATAGTTCACATTGTAGTTTACACTCTCTCCCACACAATTCTGCAGGTTATGGGAAGATATATAATGGCCTATATCTGCCATTGCAATGTCATTCAAGATGATTCCCAAGTCCCAAAAAAAACCCTGTATCACAGCTATTTTTCCCTCTCCCTGTCCTCAGAGCCTCCAGTGGCCACTGTCTCCACATCAATGTTGTAATTTCTTCCATTGCTAGAATCACATTAAGTCTATAGTAGAATACCAGTAAGTCCACCCTAGTCCATAGTTCATTCCCCAATCCCGAGGATTCTGAGATGGTGATGTCCACTCCACCTCTAAGTGAGAGGAGGCTTCGATCCCATACAGCCGATGAATGGAATTCCCTTGCTTGCAGTTGCTGGCTCTCTCATTTCATTGGTATGGTGGTTGTCTATCCTAACCTCCTTGTTAGTTGTCCTGGGTGAATCCAATGAACTGGAGAGTAGGTGTTGCAACTCCACTGAGGCTCAGGGCCCAACTGACACATGGACAGCCCAAAGACTCCAGTCTCTTGGACATACACCTACAAACTCCAGCACCAAGTATAGGTTTAAATAGAAGGGATAGATGAGCCATCTGTAGGGAAGCCATAATTGAGTCCAACTCTGTTACTCTCAGGAGCGCAAACTCCAAAGTAGGGCCCACTGATAAGGCACCAAACTTCAGAGCTATCTGTCCTGACCATAGTACGTGGGTGTCTCCAGAGTCCTCAGGAGCCCCACTATTTGGGGTAGTATCCACTTTGGCAGTCTATGAGATCCTGCTGAGCTGTGCATAAGTGTTACCTCTGGGATGACCTCCCGATTCACTTTGAAGTCTCTTAGCCATATAAACTTGTCTTTACCTTCCCCCCCTTTTATTCGAGGCCTTTTTCCAGTTGCATTGCTAGTTGGTCCTTGGGTGCCAGGGAGGTTCATCCCTGGGAGTCATGTCCCATGCTAGGGGGAAGGTAATGCATTTATATGCTGAGTTTGGCTTAGAAAGAGGCCATATTTGAGCAACAAGGAGGTTCTCAGGAGGCAACTCTTAGGTACCCCACAACACTAGGCTAAGTTTCAATTTCAAGAGCAAAGGCTACAAGCATAGTTGTCAATATTAAGGGCCCATAAATGGACCATCCTCCTTCGCCAGTCATTGCCCCTGCACTTGGGGGACAGTTGCTGCTCCATTAAAGAACATGACAGAGCTCTCCAAGATGGGAATTCAATATTCTCTCAGCTATTGTGTGAATCTCCACCCACTGTGACAATGCCCCATGATCATTTGAACACATTTATATACCTTATATTTATGTCCAGGTGAACTTCCTCTCATGTATCCCCCATCACTGACACCCCACAACAATGATCTTTCCCTGCCCCAGTTGTAACCCTTCTGTGATCTAAAGCTTCTTCAAAAATGAAGACAATAAAAAATAAGCCAAATACAATTAATAGGAAAATGAAATAATAATGGTAGGTTTAAATATAAGAAATAAATACATAAAAATATAAAAAAACTAAAGATAAAATAAAAATTTTAAATTATGATGTTAAAAAATAATGAAAAATACTAAAAAAAATTTTTTTTGACATTTTGCCTTTTATCACTATAATATCTGTTATCCTGTACGTACAGTGACATTTTCTTCCATTTATTCCCTAGTATCTTATTTTTTTCATTTTGTTTTCAAAGACGTTTTAGGTCACAGTATAGTCATATACAGAATACAGGGGACTCCCATATACCCAACATCCTCCCCCGAGTTTCAAAATTTTTGAGAGTCTTGGAGATTCACATACAGTTGTAAGAAATAATACAGAGTTATCCTGTATACACTTTATGCAATATCTCTTAATGGAAACAGTTTTTCTCTCCTGGCTACTGAGCAAATATTATACAATTGTTTGCTTAAACAATGAGAATTCATTGGCTTATGGTTTTGAGGCAAGGAGAAGCCCAAAATCAAGGTGTCAGCAAAGTGAAACTTTCTCCCCAAAGATTGTGGCATTCTGTTGACTGCCACAGTAAACAGAGCCTCAAACAGAGGGGATCCTGAGGACTCTAGAGACATCTAGACATTATAGGTAGAGCAGACAATCTCAGGAATTCGGCATCCTGTCAGTGGTTCTTACTTTGGAATATATGCTCCCCAAAGTAACAGAGTTAGATTCATTTACAATTTCCCTACACATGACTCTTCTGCCCCTTTTATTTGAACCTGTAATTAGCACTATACTTGTAAGACATATGTCTCAGAGACTTAAATCTTTGGTCTGTTCATATGTCAGCTGATCCCTGAATCTCAGCAACAGTTGCAACACCTACTATCCAGTTCTTTGAACTTGCCTCAGAAAACTAACCAAAAGATGTTGATGGAAAACACCATCCCAAAAAAACAGAGAGTATTTACAACTGCAAGCAAGACAGTTCCATCCATCTGCCCCATGGGATCTAAGCACCCTCTCAATCAGAAACAGAGTGGGCATCACCATCTCCAAATCCCCAAGATTGAGGAATGAACAAACATAAGGGGGGTATGCAAGTACGGACTTAAGTAGATTTATGATTATTCTAGCAATGGAAGAACTTGTATCATTGATATAAAGGCCGTGGCCACCAGTGGTTCTGAGGGGATGGAGAGGAAAGAATAGGTATAACATGGGGTACTTTGGGGACATTGGAAATGTCCAGCATGACATTGCAATGATGGATACAGGCCTTTATACATTTTGTCAAAACCTATAAAATTGTGTGGTGCAAAGTGTAAACCATAATGTAAACTATAGTCCATGGTTAGTAGCAATGCTTCAAAATGTGTTTATCAATTATAACAAATTTACTACACTAATGAAAGATATTGTTAATGGGGGAAAGTGTGGGAAGGTGTGGAGTATATGGGAATACCCTATATTTTTTATGTAACATTTATGTAATCTAAAGCTTCTTTGAAAATAAAAAATTAGCTGAAAAAAAGAAAAAGAAAAAAGATTGTGGCATTCTGGAGCTGGCTGTCAGTGATCTTTGGTTCTTTGCTTTTTTAGCACATAACAGTGCATATGGCAGTGTCCTCTCCTTTCTCTTCCACGTTCCATTGACTTCAGGCTTCTGGCTGCTTCCCATGGCTCCTTTTTCTGTGTGCAATTTCTTTTGCTTATAAGGACTTAAGGCATATTAGACCAAGGCCCATCTTCATTCAGTTTGAGCACACCTTAACTAATAACATCTTTAAAGGTCCTATTTACAAATGGGTCCATACCCTGAGGACCAGGGGTTGGGACCTGAATATGTCTTTTGTGGTGGACATGCTTCAATCTACAATAGAATCATCTTGCAAAACTATTGTACATATCATAACTAGGACATTAACGTTGATACAATCCACTGATCTTATTCGATTTTCTATTTTACTCATACTTATGTCTATGTGTATTTAGTGCTATACAACTTTATTGCATGTATAGGTTGGGGTATACAGTACCACTGTCAAGATAACAGAATAGTTCCATCACCACAAGAATCCTGTGTATTGCCCTTGATGACTATGTACACCTTCCTCCCTTTCCCCATCACCACAACCCCACCCAGTCTTTCACTCCTGGCAACCACCAATCCAGTCTCCATTTCGAAAATTTTGTTTTTTAAAAAATATTAAATAAATATAATTAAACAATATGTAACCTTTTGGGATTGGCATTTTACACTCAACACAATTCCCTGGAGATTCACTGAAGTTGTTTTGTGTATCAATAGTCTGTTTCTTTTTATTGCTGAGTAGTGTTTCATGGTATGGATGTATCAGATTTTATTTAGTCATTTTTTTGAAGAATATCTGGGCGGTTACAAATAAAGCTGTACACAAACATTTATGTGCAGGTTTTTGCATGAACATAAGTTTCATTTCTATGGGATAAATGACCAAGAGTCCAAATGAGTTAGAAGTTATTCCTTCCTCATCTATTTTCTGGAATAAATTGGGTAAAATTATATTAATTCTTTTCTAAATGTTTAGTAGATTTCTCCAGTGAAACCTCCTAGCTTAGAGATTTATTTTAATTAAAATTTCAACTTCTTTAATCATTACAAGACTATTGACATTATCTATTTCATGTGGGTAGAGTTTTGGTAGTTTATGGTTTTCAAGGAATTGGTCCATTTCTTCAAAGCTGGCAAATTAGTTAGCATCAAGTTGTTCATAGCATTCCATTATTATCCATTCAATAATTGCAGACTCTATAGTGACATTTTCTATTTTACTCCTAGTAATGGTTCCCTTTTTATATTTATCAGTGTTGTTAGAGGTTGATTAATTTTGCTGATTTGGAAGAACCAGCTCTTTATTTCATTGATTCTTTTTTTTTTTTTTTTTTTTTTTTTTTTTTTTTTTTTTCTTTTTTTTTACTTTATTTTTAGAGAAGTTTTAGATTTACATTTACAGAAAAATTACACCAAAAGGAGAGAGAATTCCTCTATAACCCAAACACACACATCTGCACAGTGTTTCCCTATTACTGATACCTTAGATTAGTGTGGTATATTTGTTACAATTGATGAAGCAATGTTGAAGCATTGTCACTAACCATGGTCTAGAGTTAACATTATGGTTCATTTTGTACTGTTCCGTTCCATAGGCCTTGACAATGTATAATGTCATGTGTCCATCTTTGTAGTATTATACAGAAGAAGCTCCA
>JAQZBX010019219.1:0-34009 GCA_029593785.1 Cabassous unicinctus
TTGAAGATAAAGTGAAAAAAAAAAAAGTCACTGGGGGAACATACAGAAGAATTTGTCACTGTAATAAAAGATAAAATGAAAAAAATTTAATATTTTTTATTTTTCTTTTATTTTTTATTTATTATTTTTTATTTTCTTATTATTTAGGTTTTTTTCTTTGGCTTTGTTTTTGAGGAAGTTTTGGGTCACAGAAGGGTCACCATTGTGACAGGGGAGGATCACTAGTACAGGGTGCTGGTGATGGGGGGATGTGTGGGGAGGGGTGCACCTGGGGCATCCCTCTATGGCAGGGTTCTTAAACTTTGTTGTTCCATGGACCCTTTTGCCAGTCAGGTGAAAACCATACACCCCTTACTAAGTCCACACTATACTGTGTATTCGTTAATAAATATATCACACCCACACCAACACATCCTCATAAGAATAATGTTTTATTGAATTTCAATTCAAGCTCATGGACCCCTGGTTATAAACCTCTGCTCTATATGCATATGAATATGTTCAGGTGTTCATGGAGCATTGTCTCATTATGTGGACACCCACATAATAACTGTATGAATATTGAATTCCCATCCTAGGAGTCCTGTTAAATTCTCTAATAGAGCAGCAAGAATACCCTGAGTACACATGCAGTGCCTAGCAAAGGAGGGCAAACCATTATGTTAGGTCTTTGGTATTGATGGTTGAACTTATGAACCTTTACTTGTGAAACTGAAACTTGGCCTAGTATTATCTATTGCCTAAGAGTACTCCTGAAAGTCTCCTTGTTGTTCAAATGTGGCTTCTCTCTAAGCCAAATTCAGCATATAAACACACTACCTTCCTCCAGGTGTAGGACATGACTCCCAGGAATAAGCCTCCTTGGCACCAAGGGATTATTAGTGATGAATTTGGAAAAAGACCTTGACCAAAAGGGGGAAATGTTAAATACAAATGAGCTTTTATGGCTGAGAGACTTCAAAATGAGTTGGGAGGTTATTACAGAGGTTACACTTATGCACATCTCAGCAGGATCTTATTGACTGCCACAGTAAACAGTGCCTCAAACAGCAGGGCTCTTGAGGGCTGTACAGACATCTAGACACTATAGGCATGGCAGACAATCTCAGGAATTTGGCACCCTGTCAATGGGCCTTATTTTGAATATATGCTCCCCAATGAACAAAGTTAGACTCATTTATAATTTCCCTACACCTGGGTCTTCTGCCCCTTTTATTTGAGCCTGTAATTAGCACTATATTGTTAAATATATGTCCCAGAGACTTAAATCTTCAGTCTGTTCATATGCCAGTTCAGTCCTGAATCTCAGCAGAGTTGCAACATCTACTCTCTGGTTCATCGGACTCACCCTGGACAACTAACAAGGAGGTGAGGATGGACGACACCCATCTCAGGAAGCGGAGAGTGTCTGCAATTGCAAGCAATACAGTTCCATCTATCCGCCCCAGGGATCTAAGCCCTCTTTCAATCAGAGACAGGGTGGGCATCACCATCCCCAAATCCTCAAGATTGAGGAATGAACAAACGTAAGAGGGGAAAGCAACTATAGACTAAAGTAGACTTATGATTATTCTAGCAATGCAAGAACTTATATTATTGATATAAAGACAGTGGCCATCAGAGGTTCTTAGGGGAAGGAGAGGAATGAAGAGTTGCAATATGGGGACATTTTTAAGACATTGGAATTGTCCTGCATGACAATTGCAATGATGGATACAGGCCATTATACATTTTGTCAAAACCTATAAAATTGTGTGGGGTAAAGTGTACACTATAATGTAAACTTTAGTCCTTGGTTAGTACAATGCTTCAAAATGTGTTCATCAATTGTAGCAAATGTACCACACTAATGAAAGTTGTTGTTAATGTGGGAAAGTATGGGAAGAGGAGGAGATAGGGTATATTGGAATCCCCTATATTTTTTATGTAACATTTATGTAATCTAAAGCTTCTTTCAAAAATATTTTTCAAAAATTTAAATTTAAATAATAAAAAAAGAGAAGATCCTTCTCCTTGCCTGCATCTCTCAAATCAGAGTAAAAGCGAGACCATGATAGCAAGTTTGAAGTTTCCTCCTCCTCCCAGGCAATTTACATTGTCTGACATAAATAAGAATGTGCAAGAGCCAATGGCTGGGCTATAACTCATTCATTGTAAGAGAGGAGAAGAACTTAACAATAAGGCTTCCCAGAAACATCTTTCAAGCACCAGTATAGCTGCCTAAAAAGTACTGCCTGAAACATTGCTAAATACTAGCAATCCATACAATAGATCTTTACTTTTTCATACCAGTTTTAGCCATGACATGAAATAAGACTTCCAGAATTCAAAAGACTTCACAGCCACATGGTTTTCCATTCATCTTAGATTGTGACAATTTTCCTTTGGTTTCCACTTTCATCACCCAGATTGAGACTCTTCATAAAAATCTAACTTTTCCCCCATTATATATATATTTTTAAGTTAATGATCAAAATCTATGAAATACTAAATTCCATGTACATTCTGATTGTCACTTTTAAAATATAAACAATCTCAGTGTCTCTTTATTTTGGGTGGCATAGGTCAGTGTTTCTTAATCATTGCACTATTGTGTCAGTAAAGTTTTTATTATGCCAGACTCTCCTGAAGCATTGCAGGATTCTTAGTACCATCGGCCACCAATAGCACTCTCCAGTCATTGTAAATATCAAAAATAATAAGAATGGGGAGCAGATGTGGCTCAAGTGGTTGAGCACCTGCCTCCTATATGGGAGGTCCAGGGTTCAGTTCTGGTGCATCCTGAAAAAAACCAAAAAGCAAACAACAAGCAAAACAAACAAAAAAACCAACTCAGGGAAGCCTATGTGGTTCAGTGGTTGAGTGCCGGCTTCCCACATACTGAGGTACCGGGTTCAATCCCCAGCCCCTGGTACCTCCCAAAATAATAATAAAAATAGTAAAAATGCCCACAGATATTTCCAAGCATCCCTCATAGGAGTATGTTTTTCTTCACCTTCTTGGCTGAAGTGTGGCAGACTTAAGGCTTGATTTCTTTCTAGCTATACAGAAAATTAATTGGTTTGCTTATTTGCAAAATGGGTATAATATTAGTACCTACTTCATGGACTTATTGTATGGATCAAATGGAATATGTAAAGGACAATGCCTAATACCTACATGATTACATAGGTCCAGCTAGGTGCATATGCTAACTTGGACCAAGCATAGCATCTTAACTTTTATTCCTCTCTCCCTAGGAAGTACATAGACAGGTGAACAGTTTTAATTCACATGATCCATTCTGCATTGCTGTATTTCGGCTTCATTTAAGAAATTAAATACAGCTATATGATTGGTGTAAGGTAGAATACTGTAGAAAGAGTAATGGGAGAGGGAAAAGCCCATTCTGGATAAGGTGGTCTACCTTGTGAGAATTATAAGATTAGTAATGGCATAGGGTCTTGAGAAGTTCTGTTTCCTTGGGAGATTCAGGAATTAGAAAATTATCTTTTAGGAATTCTTAAAGAGGAAGTTAAACCATATAATATAAAAGTTCATCCAATTCCTAAATTTCTGTAAAACTTCTATGATTGACTTAAATTGCTCTAGCATTAAAGACATGAATAGGTTTCATATTACTCTATCCTTTACTATTCCCTTATGTATTGTGATGGCTGTAAAAAAAAAAAAAAAGCCTAAAGGTAAATTGCTATTCCTGAGTTAATAACTGTTTGGGACAAAATGTGGCTTCCATCCACTGAGTTATATCTGCAGACTCACAGGCATATAAACCTTTTTATTCACAGAGGCTTGACTAAACAAACAGTATGTGGGGTCATTTACAAAGGCTCAGTTACAAAAGCAATGAAAACAAAGAAGAAAAACAGATCTTTTTAAACATCTTGTTGGATATGCTCATTTTATTTTAGATTTCAGTGTTGGACAAAACTATTCTACAAGCAAAAATATTTCCTTTAATTAGAGAAATTCACTCTGCTGGATATTTCCTATTACCTATTTGTATATTCCCCACCCCTCTCCACCCTGATTTGGACCATGGGAGACAGAGCTTTATAGACTATCAACTGGTCTCTTTGGCCCTCTGGATCCCAGCTGGGTTTGGCCAATGGGAGATGCCAGCAGGAGATGAAAGGGTGGTAAGGGAATGAAAAAGGGATATTTCTTCTCCTGGTTCCCTCGTTGCTTGGTGTTTTAGTTTCCTAGGCTGCTGGAAGCAGATACCATGAAATGATTTGGCTTGAAAAATGAGAATTTATTAGCTGACAGTTTTGAGGCAGAGAAAATGTCCAAATCAAGGCATCATTAAGGTGATGCTTTCTTCCCAAAGACTGGCTGCTGGCGATTCTTGGCTCCTCTGCCACATGGCAAGGCACATGGCAGCATCTCTCTCTCTCTCTCTCTCTCTCTCTCTCTCTCTCTCTCTCTCTCCCTCCCCCTCCATCCTGAATTAGGTGGGTCACACTTTAACTGAAGTAGCCTTGATGGATTGTGGGAACATGGCCAATGGGTTAGACATATAAATCTTAGCTCTCACTAAAACAACAAAGAAAAAGCCAGAGGGTGCCATGGGGACCTGCTTTGGGGCACAGCAAACCAGGACACTGCTTACCAACTCCCAGAAGACTGAGGGTCAGAGACATGAAGAAGCCAAAACAACTAATCATGAGTTATTAAACCTTCTGGCTGCCGGGAAGTGCTCCGCTCCCCCACCCTTGAGATATTAAGGGAGGATAAAACTCCTGGCGTATTGTAGGTAGAGCAGACGTCTACCTACACGGGAAGTGCTCTGAGTCATCCAGGAGGGTACTGGACAGATAGGGAAGCCAGGAACAATCGGGGGTTGCTTAACTTGGTGGCTGTAAGGGGCACCCATACCCAGCCCTCAGGGTGGACAGACTAGGTGGAGAGCCTGGCCCCCTGCTCCATACAGGAGCATGATGGCTGATTCCCTATGAGGAAGAGGGGTCTGGGAGAGTGGACAGTGATTTTTTGCAGCGAGCTTAGCCAGCTGGGCCCCCTTGAATATTGGAAGGGACCCTCACTGGACAGGGAGAAGGGAGGGGGATCATCTCAGGCTGGTGGCCACATCCAGCCACCTAGGTAAAAAGAGGAATTACATCAGTGAGGAGGCAGAGACCGGAGGCGATCAGCACCACTCCCACTGACTGCAGGGGATCTAACCTGCCGGAGGGAAAAGGGGCGGATAGGCTTCTGAAAGGCCAATTAACCTAAGGACTCAGAATAGCTTGGTGGAAGAATTCCTGCCTAACATATATGAAGTCCCTGGTTATTCCTTGAGAAGAGATCACCAGGTTATCAGGCAGCCAGCTGAAACTTTATGACAGGGAACATATAGACATTTTCTTTGTATTAGCTTTTCTTGGATCTCTTATTAAAAAAGAAAAAAAGTTCATTTTCTTTTATTTCCCTTAGTTTACTCACTAAAACCCAGTTCAAAACCTGCAGAGGGCAGGCTACAGGGTGAGTGATTGAGGAACACCAGCAGCCTGAGAAGATCCTTAGGGGTCTAAGAAAGAAGGCTGTTTTTCCGTGTTTATTATTATTTTATTATTATTTTTTCTTCTGTCTCCTTTTTCTAAAAAACGAGTTACTACTGTCTTGTTTCTTGCTTGTTTTGTATCCCCTCCCTTTCTTTCTCTGCTTGTTTCTTTTTCTTTTTCTTTCTTTTAACATTTGGTTACTGATCTATTCTACCTACCCTATTTCTTTTCACTCCTTCATTTTTATATCTTTTGTCTTCTGATGTTGTTCTTTCATTCCACCTCTTTCATTTGGTCTCCAATTTTTCTGGTTTGTAGTTCTCCCTCTCTCCCTTTTTCTCCATATACTTTCTCTTTTTTACTTTTTTCTTTCTCTCTTCTCTGTTTTCTTTCCCCCTCTTCTCACCATTCCAGCATTTTAATTCATTCTATATATTTGTTTCTCTATTATGCTTCTTGTTTCATTGTTTTTATTCCTCTTTCCTAAACTTATTCCTCTGTGCTTCTTACTCATGTTAATTTTTCAATTTCCTAGGTCTTGTACGTTTGCTCTCCTGCCTTTTACTATTACATTACTATTATTCTTTTTGGCTTCCTATCTCTTTCCTTTTATCTGGTCCTAATTTTTTTTCTTTCAAAGGAACATAGGTAGATCTCTCTAACAAAAAACAGCTGAGTGGGGGCAAGATCCTGTTTGAGTGAGCTGTTTTGGGAACCCACAGAGTAGGAGCCTTCAGGGCATTGATCTGGAGGGAGCTGGATGAAGAGATAAATTCCTCAAGGTGCTGCAGGCTTGATTCTTGGTTACTGTGTTTCCTCTTCCTTGATTTCCCCTTTTCTGTGTATACCAATTTCATCTGCCAAGGCTTTCTCTTTTCCTTCCCTCATCATTCTATCTTCTGCTTTCTGTTGTTGTTCTTACATTCCACCTATCTTTGGTTAGTCCCCAATTTTTCTGGTTTTTATTTCTACCTCATCTATCCTGCTTTCTTTCTTTTATTAACTTTTTTCTTTTTGTCTTTTCTTTTCTCTTTCCCTCTCCTCATCATACTGGCCTTTTAATTCAGTCTATATATTTTTCTGTATTTGGTTTTCCATTTCATTGTTGGTACCCCACTTTTCTATTCCTATTACTCTACACTGCTTACATGAGATAAATATTCATTTTCCAAGGTCTTAAAGGGTTCCTCTTCTAACAATTACTATTATTGTTACTATTATCCTTTTACTTTTCTTACCTCTTTCACTTTCTCTGGCCCTAATTTTTTCCTACAAGGAAGCATAGACAACTGCAATGAAATAGAATTAGAAGAACAAAGTGTCAAAGAGAAAACTTAACACACACAAAAAAACAGCAATTAAACAAAACCATAGAGTAAAGAGAGAAGCTAATCAACTGAATAAACCCACTAAGATAAAAAGATGACCAGAGGGCAACAAAAAATTACAAACCATACTAAGAAACAAGAAGACATGGCCTAGTCCAATGAACAAATTAAAAACCAGGAAGAGGTGCAGAACATTGAACAACTAATCAAAGCTATCCAAACAAATATCATGGACCAACTTAATGAAGTGAAGGAAGAGATTAAGGATATTAAGAAGACACTGAGAGAACATACTGAAGAAATTGTAAACATATATAAAAAGATAACAGATATGATGGTGATGAATGGCACAATCCAAGAAATCAAAAAGACACTAGAAACACATAACAGTAGATTTGAAGAGGCGGAGGAAAGAATTAGTGATGTGGAAGACAGTATATCTGAAATCAAACAGATAGTAGAACAGATAGAATGACAACACAAAACGCACAAACATATGCATTATAGGCATCCCAGAGGCAGAAGAGAAAGGAAAGGGGACAGAAGGAGTGTTGGAGGAAATAATGGCTGAAAACTTCCCAACCCTATTGAGGGAGATGGATGTACAAGTCTAGGAAGTGCAGTGCACCCAAACAGTATAAATCCCAACAGGCCTACTCTAAGACATGTACTCGTCAAACTCTCCAATGCTCAAGACAAAGAGGAAATACTGAAAGCAGCAAGAGAAAAGAGAACCATCACATAAAAGGGAAGCTCAATAAGATTAAGTGCAGATTTCTCATCTGAAACCATGGAGGCAAGAATACAGTGCTATGACATAGTTAAGGTACTAAAAGAAAAAAACCTCCAGCCAAGAATTCTCTATTCAGCAAAGCTGGCATTCAAATATGATGGAGAGTTCAAAATATTCACAGATAAACAGAAATTAAGAGAGTACGTCAATAAGAAACCTGGCATTCAAGAAATACTAAAGGGAGTTCTGCAGGTTGAAAGGAAAAAACAGGAGAGAGAGAGCTGGAGGAGAGTGTAAGAACTAAAAAGAGAAATAAAAACAACATATGACATATATAAACCCAAAGAAAATATGGCTAATGTAAGTAATTCCTTGAGAGTAATCACACTGAATGTTAATGTATTAAACATTAACATTATGTTGTCTACAAGAAACCCAGGGATTCAAGGAGGCTGAAAGTGAATGGCTAGAAAACAATCTTACAAGCAAACAATAACCAAAAAAGGGTGGGAGTAGCTATACTAATATAGGACAAAATAAACTTTAAATGCAAAACTATTGAAAGAGACAAAGACAGACACTATATATTAGTGAAAGGGGTAATCTTTCAAGAAGAAAGAGCAATCATAAACATTTACACACCTACCAGGGGCACCTCAAAATACATGAGGCAAACACTGGAAAAACTAAGTGGAGAAATAGATGCCTCTACAATTATAGTGGGGAACTTTAATACACCATGAAGTAGCCTCATCAAAAGGTCCTACTTACGGAGGCGTGGATGTGGCTCAAATGGTTGAGTGTCCATCTCCCATATGGAAGGACCTGGGTTTGATCCCCGGGACCTCCTGGTAAAATTTAAAAAAAATATGTAGAAGGTGCACGGGCCACTAGGCTTTGTGAGCGGGCATGCTGCCAGGCCCTGCCCCCAGGCCCCATGTACAGGTGCACCGCCAGGCCATGCGTGGGTGTGCCACATGCAGCAAGATGATGATGTAGCAGGAGAGTGATGCAGGGGAGCGCTAAGACAAGATGAGCCAAAAAAACAGGAACTGAGGTGGCGCAGGTGGCACAACGCCTCTCTCCTGCATCAGAGGTTCCCAGGATCGAATCCCAGTAAAGACAGGAGGAGAAGGCTGAGAAAAGAGGGCAGGAAACGGACACAGAGAATTGCCCAGTGAATGGACACAAAAACAGCAGAAACGGGGGGGTGGGGGAGGCGGCAGAGGAGGTTAAAAATGGATAAAAAGTAAATAAATAAATAAATATTAAAAAGAAAAAAAAAAGGTGCTACTTACAATGAGTCCACACTCCTGTAATGGATTAAATTTAAGAACATGTTTTACTGGGGTGCCTACAACTTCAAACCATCACACATGGTCATGGGAGGTTGGCAGCATCCCTCAACTAAATGCCACATCTTTTACCTGGCAGCTCTTGCATACAGCTGTAGCAAGAGTCTCCAGAACCTAGCAACCATTACTTCTTCTTGCCCCTTTTAACCTAGAGGTGGTAAAAGCTCCCCACTGATACTGACCTTGGGGTATTCCACCCTCCCTTGTTGGTTTTCCTAAATCCTGCAATACCTCTTCTATTAACCACACTCAATTACCCATTTTTGAATATGTCATCTATTTCCTGCTGGGTCTCTGACTGACAAATTTACCTTTTGAAATTGGCTGCAAAGTGATTTCCTAACTAAATTATTGCCTCAATTGTAGCATAATGATTCCAGGTGCTGGTGTGGGAGTCCAAACTTGGTTAAAATCATGGCTCAACCACTATCATGTGACCTTGAACAGATTTCTTAAACTTTCCATGTCTCAGTTTTCTCATCTATAAAACAGAACAAACACCAACAGTACTTTTTCATGGTGCTACTCTGAAGATTAAAAGCTTAGAAGGATGCCTGGAGTGTAGTAAAGGCTTACAAATCTCTGCTACTTTTTTATGTCTTCATATACCCTGTATTATTCTTGGTAGTTGGTACTGAAAGAACAGGGAAAAAAGCAATATATCTTAAGATGAGTGTAGATGATAATCATTTCAGTGCTTTCATTCAACAATATTTGGAAATGAAGACAAATATATTGGGCTAATTTCCTTTGATGCTTGGGTGCCACATTTAAATCATTGCTCAGAATTTAGTTATGATGGTGAATGAAATTATAATTGGTGAAATATATGTACTAGTAAGGCAATTCGTGGCACATTTTCAGGTTAGTTGAGAAGAGTTTAATGAAGGGACATTTTAATAAAGTTGTAGGCAGGGTTAAGGAAAACTTGCAATTAAGGTGAAATATCACAGTGCTAGGAACAGCTACAACCTGTTACCATCCTTAGTCCTGAAGGGAAAATGGGGAGGAAATGAGGAGGAAGAAGTTACTGGAACTTGGAGACAACTATGGGGAAGAGTCACTGTCTTGTTTTCCAGGTCGCTTGATAAATACCACAAACTGGTTTTGGCTTAAACAGGAATTTATTGGCTCACAGTTTCAGAGGCTAGAAGGCTTGCTTCTTCCTGGAGTAGGGAGCATCTGAAGAGCTGGCAAACCTTGGGGTTCATTGGCTTTCCTATCACATAGTGAAATCCTCTCCTTTGTCTTTCTGTTTCCTACTGACTTCTGGCATCTGGCTCCTCCCTGTGACTTTCTCTCTGTTAAGACTTTCAGTAACAGGATTCAGTTGGCCACACCTTAACTAAAAATAACACCTCAAGGGCTCATATTTACAATGGGTTCACACCCACAGGAATGGGATTAAGATAAAGAACATGATTTTTCTGGAGTACATGACTCAAACTACCATAACTACCTAACAAGAACTGTGGCCTTCAATAGAGGAGCCAGGAGAACAGATACTATGAACTTTCTTTCCTCTCACCCTC
The DNA here is from genome assembly GCA_029593785.1 of Cabassous unicinctus. NCBI lineage: Eukaryota > Metazoa > Chordata > Mammalia > Cingulata > Chlamyphoridae > Cabassous > Cabassous unicinctus. Next base: position 10,453 of record JAQZBX010019219.1, read on the forward strand.
TAATCTCCTACTGATGCCTCGCATTGGCAGAGGGCGAGGGAACCCGCTTGATTCAGTCCACTGAGGTCAGCCTCCCAGGGAGCAGAATAGGATGTAGAAGAGTGGAGAGGAGAGCATCCAACACAACAGATAAGATCAAAAGCAAATAAAATTGCTTACCTATTTTTTGTTCTGCATGTCTATATCTGTATCCCTCCAAATAATCGAACATCAGCTTTGACTGGCATTCTAAATGATTTTATGACACTAGAAAGTGGAATTGTGAGTAAAATACGGAAAATGAGTCCATCTAGTTATGAATATTATCCAGATATTAACCCCATCAAAGTTGATTGTATGTTTCCAAGTACACTGCATGTATTTCACCATTGATTCTCCTTGTGATGATGATGATGATGATGATGATGATAGCAATAACCATTTATTAAGTGCTTACTATGTATCAGGTGTTTTACATGTATGTATTCATTTAATCCTTCTAGTCACCCTAGAAGGAAGGCATCATTATCCCCATTATATATATATATACGTATACACACACATAAAGAATAAGTGACCCATTCAGAGATATTAAGTGTCTTGACAAATATAATATGGCTAGAGTAGCATAAAGGACCTCTGGACAACATGATTCACCCCCATTCTACCTAAAAGACAGAAAAGAATAAAACCAAAGTAATTAGATCAAAGGATATAATAGCATTAGAAAAATAAATCAATACCCACCCCAAAACAAAAGAAAAATCTACCAAAAACAAAAACATTAGAGATGATCAACAAAACTGATGACTGTTTTTAATAAACTTTTTAGTTTGGAATAACTTTAGCTTTAGGAAAAAGTTGCAAAAAAATATTCTCATATATGTCCCTCATCCAGGTTCCCTTATTGTAAACATCTTACATAACCATGGTACAGTTTTCAAAATTAAGAAACCAATATTGGTACATTACTATTACCTAAACCGGTTTTCCCATTTATGCCCTTCTGGGTTTTTCTGAGGGGGAAAAACTAATAAAATAGTAAAAAATTATAAGCAACTATTTAAGAAATACAAAGATGACACAAATAATATTACTAAAGATAGCGAGAATTAGAGATTTCTAAATGCTTAAGATTATTCTTTGGTGGCAGAGACTGTTGTTCACTACATTTCCTGGATTCCCTTGTAGTTAAGTGTGGACCTGTGACTAACTTCTCACCAAGGGAACAAGAGTGGTATCTATGTAAGCCACTTTTAGGTCTGGGTCTGAAGGGCTTGGGCATACCTCCTCCAAGTGTTTATTTCTTCCCACAATAAAAATGCTCTGAGGAAATTAGAGCAGTTACCTGGGCCCTTAAATGATTTACAGGAGTACTTCCTACCACCAGTTTGAACCATTTATATCAGGATTGTTATGTGCGAGAGAAATAAATGACTTTGTCCCATTCATTTATGATTTTAAAAATTTTTTAAAAATTTATTTGTGGCAAGCTAGAAATTTTGTTAGATAACCCAATAAAGGGATATCTAACAAAAGCCTAGAGCAAACTTCCTACTTAATGATAAAAGTCTGAAAGCATTCTCATTAAGGTCAAGAATGAGGTATTCATTATCTCAAATACTATTCATCATTGTACTAGTTACTCTGACATTACACTAAGGCAAGGAAAAGAAATAGAAGACTTAGAAAGGATTAGACAAAATTGCCATTATTTGCAATAGTATGGTTTTTTAAAACATAGAAAATCAAATAAACTCTATAGTTATTAGAATGCATTAAAAGAATGCAGCAAGTTTTCTGGATATAAAATCAATAGCACTCCAGTAATCAATTATTAAGTAGTTTGGGAAGAACTGGATTTCCATATGAAAAAAATTCAAATTAAATCTTTACCAAAAACAAACAAACAAACCTAGTTGATTAAAGATCTAAAAATAAAAACAAAACTTTAATACTATTAAAAAGAAATATATAAAAATAACTTTATGAATTTAAGGTAGGGAAAGACTTTTTAGGCAACATGCCAAAAGCTCAAGGCATTAAAGGAAAAATTTGAAAAATCAACTGTACTAAAAACAAAAACAAAAACAAACCCAAACTACTCTTTCTTTCACAAGACTCCCCAGAACAAAAGTAAATGCCAAACCACAGACGGGAGGAGATACTCACAATGCATATAATGAGACTAGGATTAGTATCACAACATATAAATAAATTCAACATGGAAAATAAACAACCCAAGGTAAAAATAGAAGGAAATTATGAATAGACAATACATAGAAGAAGAAATTTAAAATGGCAAAGAAACGTATGAAAAGATGATTAATGTAGAAAAATAGGGTGAATAATACAATCCACCCCAAGAAATTTTAAAATGTTAAAATTTTGTCAAAGTAGCTTCAGATTTTTTTTTAAATAAATAAGAGACCTAGGTCATTCCTGATAAACCTAAAATTCCCTTTCTTCCCTCTTTAGTTCTACCTGATTCCCAGATTCACCTTGGGGCAATAACAACCATGCACTGCACATGTATATTCCAGTCCATGCATATATATTTATGCTTATATCTAAACATTGTCATGTCATTTTTAAAATGTAATAAATGGAATTCTTTTTCAAAAAGTAAAATAAGTTAGTAGATCCTGGTACTCAGTCTCTAGTGGGCCTGCTTTTAAAACCTACACTTCTCCCATTCTGAATGAGGACATGTTACTCCTAAACCATGGAGGCTTCTTTCTGAAGCTCAGACTCAAGACTGTTGTCCTGCATGCCAGACCTCACTTGAGGACTTGCCCTAGCTGGGATGGGGGGAGTACAAGACAGAGTAGAACCGTGGATGGCTTGGGACTCTGAGAGCCAGATGTGGACACTTGTGAAAACTCCTCATAGAAATCCAAGCTTGAAGACCTGGAAAAAGACTAAGTATAAACCTTCAACTTGTCAGAGGCAGAACATAAATCCAGGTAGCAGAACCAAGAATCCAACATCAGCAGAAATGGTGGCAGAGGGAGAAGATATTGCTGGTAAATGGGAGCTCGGAGCCTCTGGCCTTTAGGAATTGATAGAAAAGTGGTATAACGAGTCCAGCTGGCTTAAAGGGCTGGAGAAGGATTGGAAAATTTCCCTCCTGAAATCAAATGTTTCTGGCTCTGGAAGATTTTTTTTTCCCCCTCCATGTCAAAATTAAGACAATGTATCACATGGCTCTTCTGCCTCTTTTATTTGAACAGATAATTAGCACTATATTTAATAAATATATGTCCCAGAGACTTACATCTTTGATGTGTCCATGTGCCAGTTGAGCGCTGAATTTCAGCAGAGTTGCAACACCTACTCTCAAGTTCATTGGACTCACCCAGGACAAATAACAAGGAGATGATGATGGACAACGCCCATCCCAAGAAACAGCGAGTGTATGCAAATGCAAGCAAGATAGCTTCATCCATCTGCCCCATGGGATCTAAGCCCCCTCTCAGTTTGAAGCAGAGTGGGCATCACCATCCCCAAATCGTCAAGACTGGGGAATGAACAATGGACTAAAGTAGACATTTTATTATTTTCCTATAGATTTATTATTATTCTAGCAACGGAAGAACTCTAATCATTGCTATAAAGGCAGTGGCCACCAGAGGTTCTGAGGGGAGGGAGAGGGAAGAATAGGTGTAACATGGAGGCATTTTCAGGACATTGGAGTTGTCCCGCATGACACTGCAGTGACGGATACAGGCCATTGTATATTTTGTCATAACCTATAAAAGAGTGCAAACTATAATGTAAGCTGTAATTCATGGTTAGTAGCAATGCTTCAACATGTGTTCATCAATTATAACAAATGTACCACACTAATGAGGGATGTTGTTGATGTGGGAAAGTGTGGTGGGGGGGAGGGGGCATTTTGGAATCCTTTACATTTTTGATGTAACATTCATGTAATCAAAAGCTTCTTTAAAAATAAAAAAATTAATAAAAAAGAGACAATGTATCAGCCACTGTAGAAATCAGTTGGGCAGTTCCTCACAAAGTTGAATGTAGAATTACCATTTGACCCAAGAATCCCGTTTCTGGGTATATATCCCCAAAGGATTAAAAGCAGAGACTCAAACAGATATTTACACACCAATGTTTGTAGCAGCATTATTCACAATAGCCAAGAAGTGGAAGCAATCCAAGTGTCCATCAACAGATGAATGGATAAACAAAATGTGGTGTATCCACACAATGGGATATTGTTCAGCCATAAAAAGGAATGAAGTTCTGATTCAGGCTACAACATGGATGAACCTTGAAGACATAATATTGAGTGAAATAAGACAGGCATGAAAGGACAAATGTATGATCTCACTTAGATGAAATACCTAGAGTAAGTAGATTCATGGAGACAGAAAGTAGATTACAGGTTACCAGGGGCCAGGGGCAGGGTTGGGGGGTAGAAGGGGAGAAGGAAATGTGAAGTTATTGCTTAATGGGTGCAGAGTTTCTGTCTGAAATGATGCAAAGTTTGTGATGCTGGTGATGGTAGCACAATATTGTGATCGGAATTAATACCACTGAATTGTACACTTAAAAGTGGTAAAAATGCAAAATTTTGAGTCGTATATATGTTACTACAATAAAAAGTTAAAAAGAAGAAGAAAATATATCTTTGCATTCCCCACCCTCCACACCCCATCTTTCTCCCCACCAGGATGAGGCTAGTGACAGCCAGCATGTTGGCCCCACCCCTTGGCTTAGGAAGTGGATAAAAGGACCCCAGAGCAGAGGGACTAACAAGATGTAATCTCACCCATTTTTCCCTGACCAAGAAAAATTCACCACCCCACTGGTGCAGGCACAAGGCAGCATGGGCTTTTTTGTTGGGGAAAAAAAGGATCATAGAAAACACTATCCAGCAGACCTCATTGTGAGCCTGCCAGATGGAAGCCTGACTGAGGAAGAGAGACGAACAGGTGAAAACGGCTCACAGAGAGGTCAAAGAAGTCGATATAAAAAATGAGACAAAAGTCCTAGGAGCATAGTAAAGCTCTTCAGCTCTCGTAACCCCACCACAACTGTGTCAGCTTAGCTGGGTCAATTAGCTGTCTACTCTATCTTCCTCTGTTGTTAATAATGGGCAATATCCTCTCCCTTTAAAGAATGAAAATGAGGGATTTGCGGTTATAGTAAGCTATCATTAAAAGCACATGAATTCCTAAAAGCCTCTGAAAATAAATTAGTCTTCACATTACCATCTGCAACCATTTCACCTCAGCTAGTGATCCCATTAGCCCTCCTGCACTCTAAATAGGAGTGTGCTTGGATATTACTTAAGGAAAGATCTCCAAGGGAAATCAAGTGGTTGCAAAGATCAGAAAGAGAAATTCCAAAGGTAGCATCTCTATTCTCACATTGCTCCAGAATCAGGACCCTTGTGCCGCACGAGGGACACCAACGGGGTCATCTCTCAACGAGAAGGAGCCATCAATAAAACTTCGGGACAACTGGAGACAAGAAGGAAATCTGAGCATCCAAATAAAAGAATAATTTACTTAAATTCTATCTGCAGGTCTCTGCTTACGGATAAACCAGGGCAAGTTTGAAACCACTCTCTAAGGGGATCTCTCAGCAGCATCGGACACTATTAACACTGCTTCCTTTGGGAACTTACCTTTTCCCCTGGCTTCTGTAATTCAATCTTCTTTGGCCTCGCACTTTCTCTGACCACTGCTCTACCCAGCCCTTAAATGATGGCGTTTTCCCAGGCTCTCATCTAGGTGCCTTATTTTTTCACTGTAATCTCTCCCAGGTGATCTCATCCACATTCATGACTTCTAAGGCAACCTTCATACAGAGACCCCCACATTTAGGCCACCTCTACAATCCCGTATGTCACTCACTTCCTACTTGACGTCATCTCTTAGATCTCTCAAAGCACTCCACATGCTCATGCACCAAATCAAACTCATTGCCTTTCTCCCAGTCTCTTGTGTTTCTGGTATTCCTCTCTAAGGCAGGGGTCAGCAAACTTTACTGCAAAGGGCCAGATAATAAACATTTTTGGCTGTGTGAGCCAGTCTCTGTCACAACTACTCAACTCTATTTTTGCAGCACGACAACGCAATGCATACACAAACGAGCACGGCTGTATCCCAGTTTGTGACCCCTGCTCTCAGAGAAGAACCCCTCCCATCAGTTATACTACCGATTACACAAGCCAGAAACCTGCACTTAACATCTTCCTCGCCTTCACAACTCTCCCTTAGTATCCCCTCAGTCCTGAGAGTTCTACTTCCTAAACCAATTTAATCCATCTACTCCTCCACACTTCCTCCACTATTCCTCTACTCCCTCTGCCTGGCTGACAGCACTAGTCCTTTGACTGTCTACTCACACCCACTCTCAGCCCTCTCCCCAGAGTGTTCTATGCACCACAAAAGAGTGATCTTAAAATGCAATCTGAGCCACAATACTTACACTCACGAGCGTGGCATCCCATTGTTCTCACGGCAAAGACAAAATTCCTTAGCTCTGCCAACCATCCCTGCATAGTTCCATCTCCACCTACCCCTCCAGCCTCATTCTATACTCCTTTTTCTTGTCCCTGATCCAGCCCTACTTTTTTCAGTTTCTTTTACTCCCCTCTGGGAACAAGCCTCTGCACATGCCTTCCCTCTTCCTAGCATACTCTTTATACCCCCTCTTTACTTAGTAAATTTTTATTCATCTTTCAGATCCAATCCCAAGCACCGTTTTCTTAGAGAAGACTCCCCTGACCTCTTCAACTAGACCAGGGGTTCTTAACAAGGAGTCTGTGAGCTTGAATTGAAATTAAAACAAAACAAAACAAAACAAAACATTATTCTTGTGGGGTTGTGTTGGTGCAGGTGTGATATATTTATTAAATAATACACAGTATTGTGTGGACTTAGTAAGGGGTCTGTGATTTTCACCTAACTGGCAAAGGGGTCTGTGGAACAAAAAAGATTAAAAACCCCTGAACTAGACCATGTTCTCCATTACAATTTATCATACTACTGTGTTCATCTTGGTGCATTATGGGCAGAGTTGAAATAATCATGATGGCATGATTATTTCATTAACATCTGCATCCTCCACACTATATTCTAAGATTCAAAAGGGCAGGTACCTTGTTTCTTTTTGTCCTTCATTAGGTCTTCATCATCCAGCATAGTAAAAGCTCAATAATGAATGAATGAATCTTGAAGGGTGTAGGGATTCAGCCTCCTCCCACCCCTTCTTTAACTATGGTTCCTCCATTTTTCTGTATTTTATATATTGCATTTCTATAAATAACTCCTTTTTAAAGAATGGTTTAATATGTTTGACAGCCAAATAGGAAATTATTTAACTGTGCAGGGTTGCCTGGTATAAAGCCAAAACTAAGGGCACAGACACCTGTGTAGGAATGTCATCACAACATAAAGCTGCTAGATGCAGCATCTAGAAAACTCTTCTATTTTGTTCATTTTGCAATAGTGCAAATTTAAAAGATTTGGATTGCCATATCTTTAACCTTCTACTTTAATTTTATAGGTTTTTCATGAATAATAAAGCTTCACAGGGATTTTTTTTTTCTGCCCTAGAGATCAAATGCCTTACAGGACACCAAGTAACATTAGGCAGTTGCAACTATACAACATTGTTGAGAAAAGTACCCAGGAAATAACTCAAAATAACAGCTATCATCTGTCCATGATGAACTAATTTGTCCCCTGTGCTTGTGTTTCCATGTAATGATGGGATTTTATGACTATCCTCATTCCTGGGCATCATCAAAATTATGTGTGTTGAGCCTGACAAAGTGGCCAATTCTATTTGAATTCACTTTTTAAAATTGTGTTATATATTTGGGTTTTTAAAAAGGCTCTTTTTATATTGTCATGGAAGGTTGTACAGTGTCCTAGAAAAAGGTCTGAAGAGGAATTGGGAGACTTGGCCTTTCTCCCTGCCTCTTGACTAACTAATTGGCTGACAGTATAGTGAATTTCTCTGCATCCGTTTCTTCACCTATAATAATGGGAATAAGAATACTTTTCCAACCTACCTGTTATGAGACTCCAGGAAGCTAAAGTGTATGAAAAAGCCCAAATAGTTAAGGTACTATGCAAATCCAAGGGATAGTTATTGTTACTATTATTTATCAAGATTCTTTAAGAAGATGGTGTAACACAAAGTATTCCATGGAGAACGAGAAGAGCAAGGCAGGCACAATTTATAAACTATTGATGAATAATAGTTAATTAGTCGCCATTAACCCAAGATTCCAGTCATCATCCAGTATGCAAAATCTAGAAATAGTTCCAAATAACTGAATCATTGTTATTATGAAGGCAAAATATCCAGGTATTGTAGATCATTGAGAGAATGGATTAGAATAATTTAGATTTGGCTAAAGAGAAACCAAAATATACAAATAAAAAATAAAAATAATTCCCATCACTGATCATAGGAAAATAAATAAGCATAACCTTTCTAGAGTGAAATAAGATAGGACTATACATATTAAGAGACTTCAGAACAGACAAGCTTAGACATAGGAATTATGCTTCTAGAAATTTCACCTAAACATATAATCAGATCTATGTACAAAGATTGCACAAAAATGCACAAAGATTTACACCATAGCATCATTTATCATAGTGAAAACAGGAAAGAACTTATTGTCCAACAAAAGGGCCTAAGTATTTAAAATACACAAATTCAACAGTATATTTTGTAACCATTAAAAATCATGCATACATCCAAAAAAAGACTTGTACAAAACAGTCCAAAATTGGAAATAATGCAACTTTTCATCAACCAGAGAATGAAATCAAATTGTGGTATATGCATACAATGAAATACTACTCAGCAATAAAAAATATTGAACTACTTCCTGCAACACCATGAACAAATCTCAAAAGCATTATGATGAACAAAAGAAGGCAAATTCAAAAGACTACAAACTGTATTATTCCATTAAATAAGTTCAAGAATAGACAAAACTAAGCAATTATCTTGGGATCAGTGGTGAGAATTGACTGGAAGATGGAATAGTCTATACCTTGATTTTAGTGTTGGCTATACATTTGTATGCATTTCTAAAACATCAAATTGCTCAATTTCACTGTATGTAAGAATTATCTCAAAAATTTATTGTGAAGGAATGCATGTTGTTGTAGAAGGATTTTCATAGTATATTGTTAAAGGTAAAATGGAAACTATTAAAAACAATAGATGTTTTGTGATGCCAGAAGGAAGGAAGGAAAGAAGGAAGGAAGGGAGGGAGGGAGGGAGGAAGGAAGGAAGGAAGGAAGGAAGGAAGGAAGGAAGGAAGGAAGGAAGGAAGGTAGGTTGGTTCAAGGAAGAGAGGGAGGGAGGGAGGGAATAAAAATCTAACAGTGACAACTTTGTATAGAAGAAATGTGATTTTTTTCCTTTTGTGTTTTCCAGGTTTCCCACATTGAGCATTTATTTTATTTGTGAAGAGAGAAAATATTATTTCTTAAACTATAAAATGACCCCAAAAAGTGTGAATTTAAGAAGACAGAATTTTCACATAATTCAGCCAGTTATAGTAGTATTTATTCAATATTGCTTGGTGGAACAAAATCCAAAACATGACTTATTCTACATTTCTATAAACTTTGGTGTCTTAGGTAGAGGGTAAGATTATTCAAGGTATGTTAGTAAGGTTTGGTTTTTTAAAATATATTGGGTGTCATCCCTGCTCTACAATTTTCCAACACAATGGCTAATTTGGGAAGTGTTACTTTCTGTCAGAACACAGAGGAGAGATGCAGATGATCTTTGAGAGAAGGGTTGTTTTTGTATTTTGGGGAGACTTTTGTTTTCAAGGCTAGATTTGGGGTCTGCTTTATGAAAAATCTAATGAAATACAAAAGCTGTCATTATGTCTTCAAAATGCATTTACAATATGACATATATGGGAAAGAAAAAAGCTCACAAAATTGAATGTTGGTTCCTTCAAATATATATATCTGATCATGTGGTGGCTAGGCATGTCAAAAATCAATTTTCCCCTTCATCTTGATTAAATTAAATTTAAATGTCTTTTTTGGTTTTCTATGCTTAGAATTTTGAAGAATATATTGAAGAGAACAAAATATCTATATTGACTTTTTTTTCTAGAACTTAAAGTAATTTGATGTGAATGGTCAGGTTATAATATACCATGGCTTAGATCATCTCCTAAGGCAGAGATGGAAGAAAGCGTTGGGATTTTTTCACATTAAGCATGAAAGAATTTTAATACTGTGAAGGCTGTTTGAGATAATCTAGTCTAGGGTAAAGGAATAGGCTTTCATTTCATATGGCACCTCTAATGGACTGACTGAGTTGCCTGGATTGCAGGGTTAAGAAAGTTTCAGAAGCCACATCCATGTTGAACTAGAAAGTAGGTTATGATTGATTGTCTAAGTCTGGCAAGTCCATGGGAGGGGAAAGTGGTGGTAAGCTTGTCAAGAATTTGCTGTTCCAGCCTTAGTCCAACCCATTAATTTTACAAAGGAGAAAAGTAAGGTCCAGAGATTTGAATTTACTGATTCATGAGACTAAAAAGCTGAATAGTGCCCATTGTCCTTCAGCATCTTCCTCCACTATGCCTGCTCTCCATCAGGTTCACTAGCTTGCCCTTGAGATAGATTTTTTGGTATCTCATCTCCTCAGACTTTGAGGTGTCAGTTAAATTATAAAAAAAAATTATGCTGCTAAAAATATTCCTTGTTATCACACAATTGTTAAATTATTTGGGGCCTCTTTAATTACAAGCACACTTTAATTACAACCTACTTGAACCAAATCCTGACCACTATAGTTCAATTCTTTCATTCAGGTATTCACTTGGGAATGTTTGATTAAATTGTGGACTTGAATCTCTGTAGACAGAAGTTTTCCCGCTTGCCTGTCAGTTCTGTTGCAAATCTGAAAAGGACTTCACCTTTTTAGATCACAGCCTTGGAACTATGTCCTGCTCCCCTTCACCCTTTTTTGCCCCTTTCTCTACATCTTAACCCTAAACTCTTTTTTAAAGATGAAGAAGGCAAATTATGTAAGACAAGGAAGTAAGTAAAAGCTCTATACGGATGTTGACATTCTCAAGGATAATGATAGAATCTGTATATAAAAAGGAAAAAGGTGAATCAGTTGCCAAAGCATTCATCTAAATTTTGCTGCTTAATTAATCACAGCTCTGCAGTACCTCTGCATCTGGCCACTCTGGGCTTCGTGTATCGTGGCTCATGGGGTAGATGGAGTTGCCAGATTCAGCAAAGAAAAGCACTGGATACCCAGTAAAATATGAATTTTCAGATAAATAGCAAATAATTTTTAGTATAAGTATGCACCATGCAATATTTGGAACATAACTTTATTTAAAAATTGTTCAGCATTTGTCTGAAATTCAACTGTAACTGGGCATCTTGTATTTTATCTGACCATCCTGGAGGTAGAAGAAGAAAATGAAGACGATGCTGAGCAGAACTGATCACAGCTAACATTGGTGGTGGCTAATTAAGACACAGAATCAGAACTAGAACCCAGTCTTCTGACTTCCAGTCCTGTGACTCAGCCCCTTTCATCTCCCTAGTCCGTTTTCTTTTACTTCTCTTCCCTCCCCATCCCCCCAGCCCTCCACCTGTCTCAGTCATCCCTCCATCAGTACCCTTCTTGTCTTCAATCCACATCCTGGCCTTCAGATCTCTTGGTGCCAATCCGAGGCTCTCCCCTTCTTCCCACCGTTGTCTGACCTTGCCAGTCACCTTCAAACTCCTTATAAAATTAGCATTTCTACCTCACTACCTACATTTCCAGATTTTTGCTTACAGAAGGAGTGGGTAAAATTGCCATCTACTATAAACAGGGGGAAGGGATAGTTCTTCAGTCACACCATCAATCCACTGCTGTTGCTGCTGCAAGAATTTATGTCCCTAATTTTGCAAATCAGGACTGAAGGTGACACCCATTAAGAAATATAAAATGAAATATTTAAATGTATTTAGATTGAGGAAAACCATAATATAACTGATCACAGAAACCCTTGGGGTTTGGAGGAAAAGCAGTTTCTTTTGGTGAGGAGTGAATAAATACCAAAATGAAGTACTTACAATTGGTTTACAATACACCTCAGCACAGAGCCGGTAAATTAATAAAACCTGTTAAGTTTTCAGATCCCTTGAGGAGTGAATATGCAGCTTGCAACACAGCGAATTCACAACATCCCAGAACAGTGGAAGTTAATTTTTTCATTTCTTATGTGGCAAGGCCTAGCTAATTTTTCACTGCCAGCCCTGCTTTTAAATATATATATGTTGTTCTTTGTACTTACTGCTTAATAGTGATTCTCCTGTCATTCCTTTATTTTTTTCCAATTGCTTTTGAGAAATTCCAACTTACCACAGATGGCTTTTATCTTATTTACTCAAGTATTTTCATTGTACTCTGTAATAAGTGGGATACACTTATCCTGGTACAGGGCAGGGAGCTGCATACCCAGCTCCTATTAACTGTTCATAAATTATTGTTCCCATATGCACCATCCTGAAAATGTACCCCAATGGGCTTTGTTTGTGTGTGGTGTTAGGATTCTCACCAGAAACATGGAAAAGACCAATTAAAACGCAAATCCTCTCTTATTCCAACAATGCTGACCACAGCAACTGAACATAAGGAGATAAATGTGAATTATTTTCCATGTTTTGCATAAACATTGTAAATTTAAAAGCACATGTTAATATTGAGCCAACATAATGTGCCCTGGAGAGTTCTGTTTACCAACCATTTAAAGACACATCATGCAGACAGCACACCTTTCTAATTCTAATGACCCCAGATACTTTGCATTAAAGCAGCTCTGCTGGTTGGGGCTTGAATGATCATGAATTATGTAATAGCAGAATAGTTCCCATCTTTAGTTAGAGCACAAATGAGACACTTTGCCACAGGTAATAGCAGTCAGAGCAGTGTCTATTTCCCCAACAAAACATTTTTGTTATCTCCTCTCCAATTAAATACTGTGGTTATATAATAACTGATGATTTCCAGGGTTTCAGCTTGGGGGTAGTTCCATTTCAATAGAGGCTCATATCAGTATCCATAAATGTTTGTGGAATTGAAGCCCATCTTCTATTTATGGGTTTCCTGGGTATCCAAGATGGTGTAGGACACTGTCCCTGCCCTCAAGCAGTTCCCAGTCTAGTGAGAGAGCCTGCAAGCTGCATCAGGGGCAAAAGGAGGTGAATGCCTGGAGGTACAGAGGGCTCTTGGACACATGTCACCCAGTCTTTTTCTTTCTTTTCTTTTCTTTTAGGAGCACTGATCTTAATTATTAGGGGAAAATATTTCAACTTTTTTCCCTTTGGTTTTGCTAACAAAAATTGTTCCTTTTCTTCACAAATGGACATTTCTTCCAGAAGTGCTTTCATGAAAACAGCTACTACCTCAAAATAAAACAAAAACCTAGCCATGCAATAATATACAATGATTGATTAAATAAAAGTAAACACTCCAGCTCAAAAATAAAAAAAGAGTTGTCACTCAGATGATGGAAAAGACAGCTATTTCAGTGAACCTTAGTTCTAATGACCTAAAATTTGCTGCCAGATTCATGAGCTGTTTGCGTCTATCTAGGTATCTATTTTATCTTTATTAGGGAAGTTGATGAAGCCTTTGATGTTCCAAAAATGCAATATGGGATGAATTAAACATCATTTTCACTGTCATGTGCACAGATTTGAACTTGAGATTTTTTTTTTTAAATCCAGCCAACCAGTGTCCAAAGCACTTTTCATTATTATTAACATCTTCTCCCACCAATTTCTTTCCCAGCCTGATTCCTCATCTTGATTAATAGACTAGTAGCAGGGACTACTTTTTTAAAATGATGGTTTGCTTAAAGCATCTGTTTATGTTTCAACAAAACAAATAAAGTCAGGCATATTAAGGAATATGGTGTTTTAGAAACAAAGAAAACAAGCAAGATTAGAGGAAAGCTAACTGTTCCCTGGGGAGAAACCCTGGTGGTTAAACTGTTTCATCAGCAACGAAACAGAAATTGTTTCAATGGTGCTTTGAGCATCTTATTCTTGCAAAAATAATACCTATGCTTGCAAAACACAAAGGTTGAAACCAAGGCTATCCGTATGGAAGGTTGACATTTAGGTAGTGAAATATTTCACAAAGTCTGTTAAAGCCAGTTGTGTGAGGATGTAGGGATTTTATAATATGCCTTCATACTAGATCAAATATTTTTCACGCTAAACTGAATAACACTGTTGAGAACAATTAAAATTGCTTCTCTATCACTCAGAATCTAGAGAGGAGTTTACTTTTTGGTATTGGGTTCTTGGGCAAAAATGTATCACAATCCTTATCTAATAGCAGTTGAAGAGCAATCTCACAAGAAAGAAAATTGAAGCCATCCATTTATAAAAGAGCAAAAATGCACTTACGGAGTTTGACTTTGCTTTCCTCTCCCAATTAAAAGTAGAATTTTTTTTCTTTCTGTTTTTATTTTCCAGGGCCCAGTTTAATAATTCAACTCTCTTCAACGTTTTTTTGGGGGGGAACATTTTCCTCTCCTACTGAAAACTGCTGCAGCCTTTCTCTGTCTTTTAAAAACCTGTAGCCATTAAAAGCATCCTACTATCATTAGGTTACCTTAGAGAAACTTCACAGCAGCAAACCGCATCGGTGTGCATGGTAAGGTATAAACAGACATGGTAGGGCCTGCCTCGGGCAGAACATCCACATTAGAGACTGCAAAAATTTTTTTCCCTTGGTCTCAACTAGAGACTGGTATTCCTTCCATTAAATGCTTTAGTTTGCTTTGATAAAGACTGTTTGTCACAGCCCGTGTTTGGGGGCAGAAGTTCTTTGGTGAAACTTGTCATTATTTATGTTCAAGAAAGGAAAACCCTGTCTATTAAATTAATTAGAATGTGGCTTGAAAAGGAATATTTTTGATCAGTGAAAACAGAAGTCTTCGGGTAAAGAAAAAAAAGGGACGGAAAGGTTCAAAATACAGAGCGGCATTGTTTGCAGAAAGCCTGCTGCTTCCTTTATGCCTAACTGAGCCATGCCAGGAGCCCTCTTGAATTTCTACAAGAATACAGTTTCAGATCATCTGCATTCAGGGCCAGAGTCATGGCCCTGGAACCGATAATTGCCTCTGACAGGATTTAATTACCTTCTCTAGGACCTTTTCTCTGTTTGATTGGAGACCACCCCCTGCCTCCGATCAAATCAGACAGTAATAACACGCTGAAGCGCAGCAGCCAATCACGAGTCAAGTCTGAACAGTGACCTTGCTGAGTCGAAGCTGATTGGTGGTGTCAGCCTTGTCAACGGTGTCAGTGAACCATCAGACAAGAAAGAGCGGGGGGAGGGGGGGAAGGGGGGGGAGCAGAGCAGAGCGAGGGGAGATAAGAGAACAGCATTAATGCTAATGGAGGCTGTCAGCAGTGAAGGCTCCAGGCCGCCTAAAAGCGGCCTTGCACGAAAACAAAAATATCAGAGAACTCAGAGAAGTCGAAAATATTCAGAAGGGGAACATTTTCGCTTCTCCTGTTTGGGGAAATCTATTCGAGGTATAATTCACATGCAGTTCAGATAAAGTGACAGATACACTCACATGAGATGACAGAATAATTTTCATGAAAGAAAAAAGACTCAAAAAACTTAGCCAGATTTTTTGGGGGGGTGGGGGGGCTGGGTGGAGAAACTACTGCTGCTTCACTTTTTTTTCTCTAGGACCGTGAAGGCTGGTATTTAAGATGCACCACAAAACTCGGCTTTTAATATTAACCTGACTTAGCAGTCGCTATATTATTTATGACCATTTTAGTGTGAGATATAAGCCTACCTATAATCTTAACAAAGAATAATACATTCATTAAATGGCTGATCTTCACATGCATATAATTTTAATATAATTTATAGAAAGGGCATAATTCTTGTATCAGCAAAAAAAAAGTAGTTTAACTAAGACATAAAATTTGGCTAACCTCTATTCTGTTGAACAACACCATCACAGCTTCAGTGAGTTATAATATGTAGAAATTCTGTTATAAAATGGTAATAAATTGAGATTTGGAAGAGAAGTAGAACTCATTAAGTCTGTACTAATCTGTAGTTTAATTTATTCATTGCATTTGTCTATAAATAATCTTTCCCATAGCATTTATTTTGTTTCTGACTCACCTACCTCTTTAAAAATGTAGCAACTAATACGAAAGACTATATTTGCAAAGGTTTAATAGAATATCTCTTAATTTATGAGAATAAAACTCTCATATTTAGTAGAAATGGAATGCTTACCAATTGTGATTCATGGTATTTTTCATAATTGTCTTAAGAAAACTAGGCTAATTTAACCCTCCTCACAAAGGAAGAGACACTTAGTTACATAACTACAACTTTACCAATGGAATATTACTTTAAAATATGTATATATCAGCTGATTCAAGTCTAAATCAAACTTCTGCAACATTTGTAGACCAGTTTCCAGCTTCTCCAAGGAATTTTACCTAAACAGCCATTGCTTGACTCCTCAATTCTGTCCTTTACACACCTCTCCTGAATAAAACAGGTTTTTAAATAAACTTCGGAATCTTTTCCTGTAGATCTACAATTATTTTCCTTTACAGTCATGGAATTTAAAAGTCGCTTAATTAGCATATAAATAAATAATATTGTATACTTGATCAAAAGTTATAATGGACTTGTTAAGATGATATAGTTATTTCAACTATTAAAAGCGCTATTTGATACAACCTCCAGGGATGCAGTGCCATTTTAAAAAGATTGCTTGTATTCATAGCCCCATGTTAAACAAGTCCTTTAGGAAAAAATGAATCTTACACAGGAAATGGGAGGCTTAGATTCTGTTTCTAGCTTTGCTATTGACAAATTGTCCAATTTGGACCAAGTCACTTGTCTTCATGGATATTGGTTTCCTCAACTATAAAAGGCAGTTAACCCGAGGTTACCTAAAGAATTAAAATAGTATAGTGTACAGGTCTAATTAGAATGTAGACATGATAACAGAAGCATTTTGACTTCTTAGAAACATTATTCAGGATGGATGAGTTTCTCTCTGCCTCTACTTCCTCCGGCCCCACAAGTGCTCTGACAAATATTGGACAAATATTTTGACCAATATTGAGAGGTAGGTAAGAAGTCACCATAAGTGTCAGGATGAACCCAAATTTGCTAAATCTTATCCCCTGGTTTTTTTCTGATAGACTCCACTCTTTGCCACTTGTAATTACTACATTGTTTGCACTCAGATAAATGCTCATCATTTACTGCAGCGGTTTTAAGTATTTCTCATCGATAGACTCCATATCCATTATCTAATCACACCTGTTTATCAAAGCAGAGGAATAACAAATACAAATACTTTTTTATTGTTTTTTAAAGATTTATTTATTTTTTCCCCCTCCCTCCTCATTGTTTCGTGCTCACTGTCTGCTCTCTTTGTGTTCTTCTGTGTCTGTTTATCTTCTCTTTAGGCGGGACCAGAAACGGATCCTGGGACATTCCGGAGTGGAGAGAGGCACTCAATCTCTAGCACCACCTCAGCTCCCTGGTCTACCACATCTCCTATTGTCTTTCTTTTTATTGTGTCATCTTGCTGCGCCAGCTCTCTGCATGGACCAGCACTCCTGTGCGGGCCAGCACTCCACGTGGGCCAGCTTGTTTGCTTTTCACCAGGAGGCCCCGGGAATCGAACCCTGAACCTCCTATATGGTAGATGGGAGCCCAATCACTGGAGCCACATCCGTTTCCCACAAATACTTTTTTTAAAGAGACTATGCAAAAGTAAACAAACCTAGTTGGTTTGTTCAAATTTGGGGTCATTTAGGCCGCAATCACCAAGTTTGGAATAGATGAAACACTGAGAATAAGGACAACTTTCATTAAACTCTTTTGAAAGCCTTAAAAAGAGCATAACAGATGTATATGTGCATATTCCAAACACAATTATGTCTCAAAACAGGTAGTCAATAACTTTTTATTTCAATGGAGGATACCACAATTTCCAAAGACAATCTACCCCCAATTGTGATGGGAAAAGAACATTTTCATTCTGTCCTCCTGCCATCACATCTTCTACAGCCAGTTCAGATCTGAGCAGGGGCAACAAAAAGGAAGGATAAAGCCGATACAACCCTTTAGTTCATTTCTTTAGCAACAACACCGTTCTCTCCCTAGAAAGGTGAATAATTAATACCCATCTGACTCCACCTAATTAAGTCCACATTTGCTTGTTCTGTTCATTTGAAAATGCTTTCCTTTGGAGAAAATAGCCTTCACTTATCTTCACTGTCTATATTTTTTAAATGGACACTTGGAATTAAAGAGATTCTATCTTGGTTTTGAAAAGCCTTTTCCTTTTTGTGCTAATCATTAGGAATCACTGGTAAAGCTTACTATTGTTCTAAATGGGAGATAGCATATTAACCAATTTTAGAATCTTATAAAACAGATAATCAAGCCTCTTGTAATCCTAGATTATGTCACTTTTTGTCCTAGAAAGATGGGAGGAAAAAAACCTTTTAGTCCTTTAGAAGCTGAGTACAGAAAAATCTGAGAAATGAAAAGAGAAACCATGCACCAAATCCTGGGTTATATCTCAGTTGCTGTTTCAGAATGATCCTTGCATAATCTGAGTTACACAACAGAGTGACTCTAATTGCAAATTCAATCACTCCTTACTAAGGCTCAGAAATCAATTCCCAGTAAAATATGACACACAGTCATTCAAAACAATAGACTAGTCAATATTTCACCATCAACTGCCTAGTTAGGACCTATTTCAATACAATATATATTTAGTTTATTATTTTTTTACTATGCCAGGCAATTTTTTTCTATTTCATGTCATCTTATAAACATTCTCAATAATCAAAATGATGATGGAAAGTTAAATAAAATCATGAGGTTGCCAAGACTTGTAGGGAGAATTTCACTCAAACACTTCTTATCCCAAGCTTCTAATTTCTCCTTAATTCATATTGATTGTCAACCTCACTTGTGTCCTCATGGCTTAGCAATTTAAATTTAGACACAGATCATCCAAGTGAAGGAGAGAGTGATGTGGACTGGGGACAGGAGAGGGAAGGAGTAAAGAAGAGTAAGGTTCAACTACACGGTCTAGAATCTGATCTGAGGTTGTAGAGTCCTGGAGTTCCCCACGCTTAGAGCAACTGAATGGAAGTTGCAATACAATTTTAGGGTAAGACTGTGGTATCATTTTCTTTAGCCCTAGGAGGCTATGATGGAGGAAAAAAATAGAACTTAGATTTAGAATTAAAAATCAGATCTAGGTAGAAAACAGGTAAATGGATAGTTTTTAAACAGTGAATGCTTCCAAGATTGAAATTTCTGAGTCTTGACTTGTAGAATTAATTTTACTTATCAAGTTACCTGGCCACCAAAACCTCAGTTTCTCTTTCTAAGCCATAGATTCCAGGATATTAAGGTATGATTCTTCTTTTCAAATTGAACATGTACAATTCCTAAATAAAATACCCAAAGCTGATATTTTTTTGTCACATTATTGTTGTTACTATTATAACAATATTGGGGTTTGCCTTGTGTTTGGGAAGGGGTGTTTCTAAAAAGAATACATCTGATTAAGTGTGCTGTTTATTTACTCTAGAATCCACAGTTTAAAAGACTTGCACACAAAAGGCTTAGAAATGCATCCAAAATGAGGAACTCCAGTCAACTGATTACTCAGCTGGCAAAATGGAAATTTCAAGTTGCATAGACAGCTAATTGTGGCCTGCCTCTGGAATGACAGGTCTATAATTTTTAGTTTTGTGTGCATTGAAAGCCAGTCACCTTGACACTCAGTGGTCCATTATCCACCGGCCACCAACCATATGATGATGTTCAAGGAGTGACAGGCACTTTCCATTACGGGTGATGAAACATACCGTGTGTTATTTGGATAAAGCTGTCCTGAGAGAAAAAGAGAGCCAGGTGCCTACTCCTCCCCATAGTAAGAATGGTACTGGAACACCTTTAATTCCAGAGAGTCAATTTCTTTGTTCTTTTATAATAACAACGATCAGTTACTTTTGGTATTCATTGCCAACATCCTTAAAGTGCTTTAATGTGTTCTGATCCTAGCCTTTTAAATATAAATTTTGCCTCTTAATGTCAAGAGCTTTTCCCATTAAATTACATTGTGTTAGAAAAACTTGAAACCTGGTTAAAGCCTGTGTTCCAGTGAAAGCTTAACATATTTGTTCTTTGCCTTTTTTTCTTTTTTTATTCAAAGCTATCATTTCAATTATTCCAAGGCTTTATGGTATGGGAAAATGTTACTGAACCAAGAGCCAGGAGATGGAGTTGTAATCCCAGTTGTGAACTAATTGGCAGTTGACCTTGGAGAAGTCTATCACCTCTCTGAGCCTCAAATTATTAATCTTCAAAATAAAGAGGCTGAACCAGATGTTCTGTTCATTCTTTTCTAACCTTGGAAGTCTGGGTATCTATATAAATACCAGGTTCTTAATCACAAAATTGCCCTGACTGCAAATAGCTCCAAACTTTGTTTGTCAAATGTAGCAGTAGGTTGCATTCAGCTGCAAGTAACAATACTAACTAATTATGGCAGACATAGAAAAGGCAATTAATGATCTTACCTAACAGATCTTACCTGTTGTTTCAGGGTCTGTGCAGTTGCCCCAAATTTTAATCTAGAACTCAGGCTCTTATTGTATGGAGTTTCCAAACTTAGATGTCTCTTCCTGGTTATAAGATTGTTGCTTCAGCTGCAGACATGAGTCTCCCCCCAAAATTCCTAGCAAGAGGGAAGGGGCAGACCTTCCTGATTATCTGGAAGGAAAAACTTACCCAGTCCCCCACATGCTTCTCTTTATATCTAATTGGCCAGATACAGGCCACATATAGGCCATTCCTGGATACAAGCAAGTCTGGGAATGTAAGTATCTGGCCAAAGGGAAAAAAAAATAGGCATGATCGTATTCATCTTGATTCATCGTACCTATCTTGATTCATCTTGAATCAAGATGAATCTTGATTGAATCTTGAATCTTGATTCATCCCCTGGGGATAGACTTGTTGGCCCCAACAAACTGGATTTGTGTAAGCATTTTAGAAGGAGGGGAGGGGGGTAGAAAATTAAGAGGGTCTGCCATATCAAAGTTCAAGGAAATTATGAACTTTGAGATTATTTCTGTCTTGCTACATTCCACAAATATGTTCAAACTGAGTGCCTTGTTACCTTGCTTCAAACCTTCAGTGACTTGCAAAGCTCTCCATAATCTAACCCCTGCCTATTCTATTAGGCCGTCAGCCATCACTCTCTAGCAATCTAGCTTTAGTGGTTTTAAAGCTTTTGTTACTAACTAGCCTTTCTTCAAAGCCACCATACATTTAGTTCACTGCCCATGATAATCTCCACCCCCATTCCCAAACCTGTACTCTTGACTTAGCTATATGCTTCTGACTTTTCAATTCTTGGCTTAAACATCAATTTCTCAGGTTCTCCTTGACCACTCCAGACTAAGTTAACAATGCTCGTTATACGCTCACTTAGCAACTTTTATGTCACACTCATCATATTTTTTGATGTTGCTGGGGTACAGCCTGGCTCTAACAAAAAGAGAATATCCTTGGGGAAGATTTAAGCCATGAAATGGGGTCATCCCTATTGGTTTGTCAGGGAGTTAAACATAAAGAAGGCAGCACAGCTCTTACCCTACCTTCCCTACTTGTCTCAACAAGTGAGCACTGGCGTTTCCCTTGTATAGCAAATACTCTTGTATATCAAAAACTCTTGGACTCAACTGCTTTCTTTGACATTTTTTATCATAGTCCCCACCATCATGCCAATATATTATCTTAAAATTGTTGGGTAAGAACCATGTTGAGGGAATGTGCTAAGAGAAGGGGAAGGGGAGGTGTGGAAAACGTTCTCCCTATCCAAGTAGTCAGGGCTCCATCTACCTTATTCATTACTCTATGCACAGGGCCAGCCACAAACTATTCTTTGGAGAAATCATATCTATTGGGGAAAGGAGCTGAGCTAAGTGCTGGAGCTATACAAGTAAACAAGACAGTTATACAAGTAAACAAGACAAGTAAACAAGATAGGGCCTTTGCCAACAAGGAGTCAGAACCATCTGTATAGTAAGGAATTATAGTAAGGCCCCCAAAAAGAGGTCTGGGCTTTGTCTCCTGGGAGGGGAGAGTGGGTAACCCCTGGAATTTCCCATGACAGTAGTGTCTTTGTTATTCATGATGTTTCCCCTCCCCCACATGCACACCTTATAGTTCATGGTAAGGAGATGACTCAGGGTGCCCACACTGGTAGTCTGTGGTGAGGGCTGGCCACCAGAGGGCTGGTGGGGGATGAGTCTTAGGGAGAGGATTGGCCACACAGGAAAGATCAGCCATGTGATTAGAAGGTTGGGGCTTTCAGTGATAAAAGGAAAAAAGAATAATTTCTTTAAAAAAAAAAGATTTTTTTTTCCATTTTTTCAAATGTCCCAATCTGCTAATTATATTTTATTATTAGTTTAGTTTCCTTTTTTTTTTTTCTTCTGAGTCTCCTTGTACTTATCTCTTGCATTTAAAATTATCATTGTTGTTTCTTTTTCCTGTTGGTTGTATTTTGTTATTATATTGGCTTCATGTTCAAGGAGGGTTTGGATCACAGAAAGGTTGCAAGGGGGGCTACAGAGGATCATTGGTGGGAGGTGTCTGGGATGGGGGGTTCATGGGAGTAAGTCCACCTGAATATGCATGAAAGATATATAAAATTGTTCAAATGATCAAGGGATGGGGCATGGTCACGGTGGGTAGACAATTACTCAATTAATGAGGGAATCTGGGTTCCCAGCCTGGGGAGCTCTGCTGCATTCCCCAGGGGAGCAGCGGCAGTCCCCTGAATGCAGAGGCGGTGCCTGGCAAGAGAGGATGGCCCACTGATGGGTTCTTGTTATTGAGGACTGGCCTTATGAGTGTTTGCTCTTCTAATTTAAACTTAGCCTACCGTTATGGGGTGCCTGGGGGTTGCCACCTGGGAGCCTCCTTGTTGCTCGGATGTGGCCTCTCTCTGGGCCAGGCTCAGCGTTTGAATGCATTGCCTTCCCCCCAACGTGGGGCATGGCTCCCGGGTATGAGCCTCCCTGGCAACGAGGGATTAATACCAAGTGCCAACTGGCAACACGATCGGAAAAAGACCTTGAATAAAAGGGGGAAAAGATAAAGAGAAATGAGTTCACGTGGCTAAGAGACTTCAAAGAGAGTCGGGAGGTCACCCCAGAGGTGATACTTATGCACACCTCAGTAGGATCTCATAGAACACCTAAGTGGATATCACCCCACACTGAGGGACCTCTGAGGGCTCTGGTGACACCCAGGTCCTATACAAGTGGGGATAGCCCCAGAGATTGATGCCTAATTAGTGGGCTCTTCATTGGCATCTGTGTTCCTGAGAGTGACAGAGTTGGACTCAAATAAGTCATCCTTGCACATGGTCCATCAGTCCCTTCTACTCAAACCTATATGTGAGGCAGGAGTTTTTAGGTGTACTTCC
>JAQZBX010019220.1:0-33968 GCA_029593785.1 Cabassous unicinctus
TCTTTAAATGAAAGTTTGGTTTATGATTTTAACTGACAAAAAGTTAGCAAATATGTCCATTGATACCCATTTTAACCATTATTTTCAGTCATTGGGGTTTTTAAGTAAAAGCTTTGGCTCAGCTTCCAGGCAGATAGAATGATTTAGAGCAGGGAAGGTAACAGGCAGAGATGGCTTTAGAACACTGAAGGTTAAGCCTGGCTCCTGGCAGGGAGCAGGACCATCCAGTGGGGCCGTCCAGTTCTTACTGTAATGTTCTTTCACCACCCTTCAGCTAGGCCAACTTGGTAGATTCCAATAAATCTTATTACTCCCCATTTCTTTCTACTTTTTTTACCTTTTCTTCCTCACCCTGCCACACAATTTCCCAGAGACTATAACTAGGACACAAAAGAAAGGGTACATGGAAGAGACAAAAGAAAAAGAATGCCAAAGGAAGAAGATGTGGCTCTAAAGTAATACATTTTAAATGTCGAAATGAATTTGACAGTGGCTTGCCACACTCAGTCTTGTCATAGACCATACAATGTCTCTCTAGTAAACTTTTTTATTTATAAAATGGAGTTGAGAAGGAAAATCACAAGGGATAAATAATAAAACTGATTGTGAATCACTTAGCCATCTTAAAATGCTGTAATATTTTAACTGGTGAAGAAATATTGAAGCTGAACATTTGTTGGATTGAAATTCTCAATTTGTTTATATCCTATCATTCCGTCAAGGCCATGCAAAATCATTGTTCCTTTATAAACCTATCATACATCTTCTCTGTACCATACATACTCTTCTGATTGAAACCATTAAATAGTTAGGCATTTATTATTGACTATGTGCAAAGCCAAAAAAAAAAAATAGTATCTATACTTTTCCAAAGCTTTAAGTTATTATATGCTTTGTCCATGTTGTGTGATACTAAATTAGTCCTTTCATGCTAACAGTTTTACATTAACAAACTGGAAGCAATGGCAACTGTTTCCTCTCAAAGACCAGTACTGCTAATAAATGGGTCAATTCCTTCTTTCAATATTTATTGAATGCCTTTTATGTGCCATGTACTGTGCTAAATCCTGAGAATATAAATAAGACTTATATATAACCTTACCCCAGAAACTATCCCTTGAAAAGCCTTTCAAGATTATTCTTCAAAACATTCACAACATGTATTTTCTACTCTTAATATTGAACAATAAAGACTAAAAAAAATCTAAAGACCTAAGAAGCTCAAGACCCTAGAAACCCAAGCATAACAGGTCAAATCACTGTTCCTTTTTTAGCAGCTGTTACAAGATAAGATGTGATCACCTACCAATGTCCTTTACAAAATAAAAATCCCCAAGGGAGTTGACCCAGGTCCTAGGAGCCACTTCAGATTCAACAACTTCTCAGGAGAACAAAGAATCATGCTTTTTAACCAGCCAATTCTAGCTAAGGTTTCTTGACAAATACCAAACAAATTAACTAGAATAAATACCCACTACATATGTGACTACAAAAACAAAGTATAAATCACAAAATTGCACATTAATTTCACTAAAAAAACAAATACTTTCTGAAAATACATAAATGATGGCATAATTCATGATCAAATGCATTTTAATGAATTCAAATTAATATTGAATGTTATAAACACATAAGGCAAAATACAAAAATAGCACATCTTGAAATAAAACCCAAAACACATCTAAAGACATGAAATTATAAATCTGTAGCTACCACTACACCCAATAGCAATACCAAAATATAGTGATTAAAATGCAAAAAGGAAAGAAAAGGTTCATACCAAAGTTATATTAAAGTTACAAGGATTTAAAATTCAGGAATAATAAATTTCTCAAGAACTCCTCATCAGAATCCAATGAATTACTCAGCTCACCACTGTTCCTTCTTTTCCAAATCTTGAATATGAGTAGTTAAGAAAAGATGAGCCACATCAAAATCAAAGCAAATACACTTTTGACTGTTAAAGCTTATACACAGGATGGCTGGAAACAGGATTGCCATGTCCAGTCCCAAGTTAGCAAAGTCCTTTTTAAAGAGATTAATCTTTTTCTTCAGACTTGCAAAGCGTGTGCTATGTCTGGGAAAATAACCACTCCACTACCTTGATACTGGACTTCGTGTTTCTTCCAGACCTAAGATAAGACACTTTCTTTATCTCCTCCAAAGAAAAGACATGGCTTCAAAGTCCAGGAGACAGATTATACTCTAATACCAGTAGAATTAGAGGCCTAGTGATATCACCTGACTTAGAATTAGTACGGGGGGAGGGGGAGGAATGCACTTGACATTTCAATTAAATGAAAAAGATTTCAAATTAACTAATTTCCTTAATAAATACATGCCCTAAAAATCTTAATAATTTCTGGGATTAAATATGGCAATCATTCTTTTACCCATTACATATGGCACATCACAGTTTGAAATAACCAGCAGATTTAAACTCTAAATTTTATTGAAATTATATTTCAGACCTGACATAATTTTGACTTCAAGGACTAGCTACATAATCAAAAAAATTTTTTTATTAAATCCACTTGAAAATAATTGATGGCTTTAAAATATTTTAAGTAATATTTATAGGTATGAATGATATATAAGATTTTAGTAAAATTCTATGTTAAAATGTTTCCCAGGAAGAACCCAAAGCATCCTAGGTATGTTGAAATTTTAGCAATCAGCAGAATTAGAATTTTTATATTAGTTATATTCTTCAAATGAGGATGAAAAACATAGCTGTGTGTTTGTACAAGTCAACTAGAAACCCCAGGACTGAAGTCTGATGTGAATTCATTCAGTCACCATGACTGAGTTATTTAACCTTTGTGTGCATCATTTCCTCATAAGGAAATTGAGAAAAATTAATGACCATGAAAAAAGAGTTCTTAGCCTAAAGGTATATCTCATCAAACATGCTATGTGCGGAGAAAGAGTATTTCCTGTAATACATTTCAGAAGGAAGTTTCCAGTACAACAAAGCTAATGTGGATTTATTCCCAATATAGTCTCCTTAACTACTAAGAAGCGTGCCACATGCTACACTAGTCAGAAAGTGGAGGCAAATACAATACCTGTCTCCATCATAATCTCATTCTATCCTTAGCCAAGCCAATTAACCTTCCAAGATCCCTGTTTCTATGAAAACTGGCCAAATCAATGCTTTATAAATGACAGGGATGTGTAAGAGTTAATGAGAGAACATCCATCAAACTCTATAATCTCAGGAGAGAGTAAGCACCAAAGGAACACTAATTGATTACACATCAAATGGCCCTATGTTGATAGTCTTAGTAGAAAAGTTAAGAAATAACTGGGAAAATATGAATATTTCCTGACACCCTGATTTTGCGTGTCCAATTTGTTAGTCATTTATTCATTAATATGTTTATTCATTCAACTAATTGAATACCTTCTACTATGTACCAGATACTTCTTTAGGCAATGGTGAAATTAACTGACATGATTCCAAACCTCATGACAGCTCCTAGGAGATGCCCGACAATATGTATTGACAAGTTAGTAATCAATCATACAATATATAATTACAAATTATATTAAAATATAAAATTACAAACAGCAGGAAAAAAAGCAGGATTTTTGCTAGAAAATAATAGTAGGGAACAAAATTTAGATTGGGTGGTTAAAGACAGTCTCTCTGAGAAAGTGATACTGAAGCTGAGATGTGAATGATCAGTACTAATTAAAGGGTTAAAGTGGGATGGAAAGCTTTCCAGCCATAAGGAACATCATGGCTGAAGACTTTTATTTGGAAACTGAAGATACCTTCTAGGAACTGACTGGTAGGACAGGAGGTTGGTGAGCAAGCAGAGAGAACCACCAGGAGAGGTCAGACCCTATATGCTGTAGGGCTTGGGAGGACATGTTAAGAAATTGGCTTGTCATTTATTGTGCAGAAAGAAGCCATTGAATTATTTTAATATGGAAAGTGAAATTATATTATGTATGTTATAAAAAAAAGATTAACCTGATTGCTGCATAAAGAATGCATTATATGCCAGATGAGTCTGCCCTGGTTGATGGAATGTCACCCTGCTCCATTGCAGGGGACATAAAGGCTGACTTTTTTCACCCCAAGAAAGAACAATTCTGCTATCTGGTTTGTGTTCCAGAGTCCTTCCCACATGCTTGTTTGGCTCTGCACTTCCTTATCCTGTTCATTCTCTTCCTTACAGGTTTTTCCTGAAGAGTTCTCCCTCAATAAACCACTTGCACCCAAATCTCTGTCTCCGGGTCTGCTTCTAGTAAAACAAATCTAAGATACCATCTATTGCAGTAATCTAGATGAGACACGAAGGGGTTTGAACTCATGTGAAAGGTGGAGATGGAGAAAAGCCCATAATATTTAAATTTACTTTAGTAGTAGAATTATCAGATCTGGTAACAAATTGGATGGATAGAACAAGGGGAAGGGAGATATCAAGAACAAGTCCTGGGTGTTCAAAAATATGTGACAATTTCACATTCCTCTATCTTAAAAAAATCATCTATGCCTTATGAATGTGCTGTGCCAAAGCTGTGTCAGATGGCAAATGTACCCATTCTCACAGTTATCCTTCAAATAAACCTATGTTAAAATGGTTAAAAAGTTATCACATGATATAAGAGAATAACTTTGTCACCTATCTAGAGTTCTTTTTATTCTTTTTTCTTTCTGATTTTTTTCTTTGAAAAGCAATAAAGACATGACGTCTGTCAGTAATTATACTAAAGATGAATATACTACCTGAAATGTGTGCATTTATATTGTAGTTATAACCTTTTCTAATTCAGAATGAGTATGAGATGGTTGTGATCATGCAGGGTACCAATAAAGTTCAAAGAAATTCGTAAAAAATAATGTGTAAGTCCTGTCTTCCCGAATGGAGCAAAGCAGTGGATGGAAGCATCATTCAATAAAATGGAACAGACTCAGAAGGAAAAGATGGAGGAGCAGGTGTGGGAGAAAATATAAACAGTTTTGGACATTTAAGTGTTAATCGCCTGTGAGACTTCCAAATGGAGAAATAAAGTAAGCCTCTAGAGAATCTGTGAGTTTTAATAAAGTCCATAAAGATCAAGACTGACGATATAAAGTAAGAAGTGGTTGAAATAAATACCTTATTTTTAGTCATGTGGATTAATGCTATCTCCAAAGGAAAGAGAATAGCAGACAGAGAAGAGAAAGCCAACATTTAAAGGTTGAATAGAAAGAAAGGGCCAGCAAAGGATGAGAAGAAAATCAGGAGGTGGTGGCATCACCAAACCCAAGAGAAAAAAAGTTTCAAGAATGTAAATTGAATGCTGCTGCTAGGTATAGTAAAATGAGACCAGAAAAGTGTCCATTGGATTTGGCAACACTAAAGTTCGGAGTCCTAGGCAAAAGCCATGTTAGTTAACTGATGGAGGGAGAAGTCAGATTGAAGTAGGAGGAGAAAAGCAGAGGAAAAGAATAGAAGCCGGATGAGAATGTGAAGCAAGGAGGGTCTTATTTGTTGTTTTTTAAAATGGAAAACGACCAGGGCGCATTTGCAGGCCAGTGTGACTGCTCTACCTGAAATGGAAGGATAAATTTTCATGAGACAAAGAGTATAATGGAAAAGTGACAGTAGATGCCAGATAGGGTCTAGAGAATGTGAAGAGGGATTGGTTTTTGATAGGAGAGAGGACATTTTCACTCTTGTAACGGGAGCACAGAAGGAGAAGATGCATGGAATATTTCTCCTGAAAAAAGTTTTCTATAATGAAGTAGGATGCATAGTTTTCAACCAAGGACATAAGTAAAAGGTTTAGAATAATTCCCGTAAAAGAGGGAAACCTGCTATCCTTAGAGAACCATAGTAGGAGAGACAGTAGCATTGAATTCCCATTTGAGAGTGGCAATCATGAATTTATAGTGAAACCAGAATGCCCATACGTGTGATTTTCTCCAGCCATGCTCAATTACAAGGGGGCATGCATAGAGGAAGAGGATTATTCACTAAAGGTTTGAGTTTTGCCAGGCCAGTTGAAGAGAAATAGAGGTGCAGAGATTGATTCCTGCAAAGGAATGACTATAATGGCAGACCTTAACTCTATGCCAAATAAAAAAGGATTTACAACTCAAAGAACTATTACAGTGAGGAAGCTTGAGTACATGAGGTTAAAGAATAAGAGATGGAGCAGGTAGAAAAAGAGATGTTTGAATTGTGGAGGTGGTACAGTTTCTGGCAAAGAGAGGTTTCGGTGTAGCAATGAGAATTGATGACTGAAGTCAAAGTTGAGGCATAGGGGTGATATAGTTTACCAAAGTTGCTTTTGCATCATACCTTTTGGTTCATGCAACTCTGGTACTCAGTAGCCAACCAGCATCTGTCAAAAACATGAATTCTCTTTGCAAAACTAAAGAACCATCATTACATTATAAAACAATCTGGATGAGAAATTGTACAAAATGAAACACAATATTTCCCTTTGGGGAAACTTACAAATTCACATCACCGAAATATTGGTTTAAATAAAGTTCTAAGAACTTTCCTTGTTTTTCAGGGGTTAATGGTACTAATGTGGCCTTGGACTTCTCTAAGTCAGCACAACTGATCAATCAGCATTGCACTGATTGCTTAATTTCTCCTCTGCAGAAGAGGAGGGAAAAGCCCTTGCAAAATGTGTTTGTTCTGTTTGTTATTCTGGACAAAGCCGATAACGAGTTGCAGCTGCTGTACAGAGCGTACTGCTCACTGAGGCCATTGCTTTAACTTATAGATAGAAGCAGAACAGCCAGAGATGTGCCTCGGGCTGGAGCTGGCTCTGTAAATAGGACAGCAGTCTCCTGCTGCAGCATATGCGTTTCATTATCCAACAATTTGTTCTGCGAGGACAGTTTGGCCAGGCAAGAGACTCAAAGAAAGATTTTTAAATATCATGACTCAGCTGTAAGAGTTCTTCGGTGTTCTGACCTGAGGAATCCGCTTCTTTCAGTCTCAAAAAAAAAAAAGATGCTTGTAATGGTAGGTCATGCAGGCTCTGAAGGTGTGTGTCCCTCTGGACCGTGGGTCCTTCTGATTAGAGTCTTGGGCCTATGCCTCAGGCCTCACAAACCCTGGTGCTAGCTAACTCACACACCCAGGCTTCATCCAAATGAACATTTGAGTTTTATTCCTCTTTTCCTGTGTAAGTAATGACTGTGAGTCAAAATGGTATGAGGTCAACCATTTGCCCAGGACCATTAAATAGGGGTTTAAACTGAGATAACTAAGAAAAAAGCATCACTGGTCCATTATTTATAATATAAAATTCTATTTTATCCTAGACTATGAACGAGGACATGAAGAAAACGATAGTCGCCAATATTATAATGCTTAAATCAAAATAGAGCTGCATTTCTAGGATAGAATGACAAAATATTAAACTCCTTATGCCTTGAAAATGTTCCCAAATTAGCCACTCACTCTCTGCGTGACCCTGAGCAAGTTGCTTTTAAATCTTTAAACCTCAGTGCCTTCATTTATAAAATGGAAATAATAATAGCTGCTATTAAGAGTTGTTGAGAAAATTTAAATGGAATAAGTTATTTAAAATATCTGGCACTGGGGAGAAAAAGGTACTCTCAGCCCCTTATAGTGGGAGCATGAATTGGTCCAGTCACTTTGTAGCACAATTTGGCCATATATGGTAAAATGTAAAATGTGCATACCTGATGGCATTTACATTTCTCAGTATATGCCTTACAGAAATACGAAAACATGTGCAAAAAGATAATAGAGAGATGGATGAGAGATGATAGGTAGACAGGTAGATATTCAGTGCAACAGAAATGAATCAGTGAGCAAAATATTTTTAATGTATTGATGTCCTTTTCTCTTTTGAAATTTCTTTTGCTGACCTTTTCCACTGTTAAAAGAAATAAAGCAAAACAGAGTTTCTATGGCTAAGAGATTTAAAATGGAGGCGGGAGGTCATTCTGGAGGTTACTCTTAAGCAAGTCTCCACCAGATAGCGCAAACTGCCTCAGTAAACTCTAAGGACATCCGAACACCATAAACTAGCCATGTGATAAAGAACTTAGTTAACTATCTAACCAGAAGGACAATTAGAGTACCCCAAATATCCAACAACCACAAACAACTTGTGTAATCTTCTTCTTTTCCTTTAATAAACCTTGCTTGGAATTGCCAAGACAGGACAAGATATTGGTTGCTATCTGAATTTGTTCTAAGACCCCAAACAAACACCCTTATTGTCTTGCAACTTTGTTATTTCTAGGTTGACACCACACACACTCTCATTTGCTTAGTGATAGTTTAAGATTATTACAGCAGGAAGGAAAAGAGAAAGAAAAAGTTAATATTCATTTTCTGACATACCAATGGGACCTTATATCAAGACAAATCCTGAAAAATAAGATTAGTCCAGAGGGGAAGGATTTTTTTTTTTTTTTAATCCTTAAACTCCTGTTATCAGGACCCAGACTAAAGGACTTGGATAGCATAGTTTTCTTTCATATTGTAAAGAAACCAGTCTTTCTTGCTATGTTTGCTGGGCATTAGAAGAAAAATGTGCCATAGAACTGACATGTTCTGCCTAAAGTCCACCACTTCTAGGCTGAAGAGTGGTAGGATGAAGGGAAAGACAAGGAAACAAGGAGGTCAGGGACCAGAATCCTTTTACCCCTCTTCCTAGCCCCTATACCCCCACCCAATGTCCCTTCTTCAAGGAAGTAAAGAAGTAATGAAGTGACACAACAGAGTAGGCCAGTGGATACATGAGACTGAGCGAGAATTCATGGCTTCCCAGGGCTTCTTTTTAGGATATTGGAGACACAGAATGGCCCATATCCTTGGTGAGGCAGCACAGAGATTCTGAAAGTACCAGAGAAAGAGGCAGATAAGGGGTTCAGATGAAAAGCCCTCTTTATGCAGATCATTTCAGACAGGAGACAAATGGCCAGATCACCCCAAAGACCAGATGGGACACAACACCACAGCATACCTGTGGTCAGCTCAGAGAACAGACCAGCTCAGCCTCTCTGCCTCAGATATCAATGAGAAGCTGGAGGAGACTACATCAATCCAACACTCGTCCCTTCTCCACCACCAATTCATGTAAGCCAAATACCCAGACACCATCTTGAAGTGGAATAGGGTGAGCAGATGAAATTTGGAAAAATTGAGCATCTCTCCAAGTAAACCAAGCAAGGACAGAGGAGAGTGTTTGACTTGTCCCATTGGACTCAAGACAAAGTTTACTAAATTGGGCTAAAGTTTAGTTTTTAGTAGGTGAAATAGTTCAAATCAATTAAAGAAAAATAAACAAGCTACATTTTCTTTGTACCTCTGAGTTTTCTGTGGGTAATTTCAAATCTTGCTTTAAAATAATCAATAAAGCTATGATCAAGTAAACCACAGTATACTCACACTGTGGCAGGTATCCTGGGTTCAATTCCCGGTACCTCCTAAAAATAAAAGCAAACAAATAAATAAAAAAAAAGAAAGAAAGAAACCTTTCATTGAAGAGCTGATGTAGCTCAGTGGTTGAGCACCTGCTTCCCATGTATGAGGTCCTGGGTTCAATCCCCGGTACCTCCTAAAAAAAAAGATTAAGGTAGATCTCAATAAAATAAGTAAGAATAAAAGCAAGCACTGGTGCAGTACTTACTGCATGCCAGACTCTGTTCTAAGCATCTTACATGTGTTAACCTATTGCATCCTCCAAAATTCCTGTGAGGCAGGTTCTGTTGTTAGTCCTATTTTATGTCTGAGGAAACTAAGACACTGAAGTTGTCTACTCAAGGTTCCCCTACTAATTAGTGATGACTCCTGGGTGGAAAGGGTTCTAAGGCACACTGGTGAGTGAGAAAAGCAACCTGCAGAACAGTATTCACAGTATAACATTAATAAAACACACACTCACACACAAAATAACCCAATATAATTTTAGTCTGTAAATGCCTAGAAAAAGGTCTGAAAAGATATTATCAAATTTGAAATACTAGCCCTCTCTGGTAAGATTAAGGGGTCTTAACAGGAAGGAGTGCTGTCAGAGAATATTTTAGTCTTACCTGTAATGTATTTATTTTTTTTCACGTTGAGAATACAATATAGTGATGTACTAAATGTTGTAAAAATTAATAAAATATATGATGCTAAAAATGACAGTCTAAGAGTATGATATATTTTATTTTCTGCTTTACCTTTAATGTGCTTATATTATGGAAGAAAATGTAAGTAAATGTCTTGTATAATGTTAAAAGTTATGTTGCATACTGTTTGCCCTACCATTCCCACTGTATGTCAATCGACCAATTTTTAATCATGCAATAAGAATTAAATATAGGTCAGTAACATTCTCTCAAGAATACTAAGACAAAAATTGGCTACTTTATAAAAAGAATTTCTACTTAAAAAAAAGAATGGGAATAAAATTACTGAAATAATATATATCTTTTCTTAAATGCAGCATGAAGAGATCTAGTTTTAACATATTGTACAAGTTTAGCTACTATAAAATTCTATTTCCCTGTTTTCTTTCAAAGACCAATTGAATCCCCATTCTGGACTTTATTGCATAGACTGTAATACACAGAAGTAGAACATTTCAAATGGGTCGTCATTATTATGGACGGATATGCCTAAAAGAAACAAGGAACACAAGCATTGTAATCATAAGAACATAGGTCCCTATAAAGTTTATAATGCCCTTTAAAAGTTGAATATCATATTGGGCTGTGATAGAAATTCTGAAAATTGGACCTTATTAATTTTGAAGATAAGTTCATTCTATAATACTACAATCTCTATTTGCATTTCAAATCCAGCCACAATGAAACAAAAATGGTTCCTATAGACAAGTTAATAAACTATGCTGCTCTCCCCAAGGCCAGGAGGATCAAAATACCCACATTTCATGGGAAGAGAATCCACTGCTCACTACAGAGAAATACAGTTAAATAAGAGTTCAACATTTTAAGTTTTAACCCTCTATCTGGTCTTTATGCAACATTGTATATAACCTATAGCTCTAATATAGTATATTCTTCTCCTTTGACCTGAAAAGATAAGTAGTACTGGAGAGTGTGGAAGAAGAAATGGCACATGCTTTGTAGAATCACAGACTGCTTTAGCTTCTTTGTAAGGCCAGAATAAACACAAACACATTATCAATTAACAATACACAATGAATCATATCATCACTGATGCTAAAAGAATCCTTGCTATTTTATAATCTTCACATAAAATGGCAGAGAAATGTGGTAGCTTACTAACAATTGATTGTATAAGACATCCACCTTGAAATCAGGGTAACAAATTTGATTAAGATCACTGAACAGCAGTTGGATAGTGCTGCTCTAACATCTAGAGAAAGCGGAGGTATGTCAGTATGCAGTACTTCAGGGGACTGTTCTGGCAGATTTTATTTATGTTGCTTGTGTGTGGCAGTAATATCACTGGAGGAAGATGGCAGTTTCATGCTAGACTGAACTCGCCATCCTGTACATAAAATCTTTACTGACCCCATAACTATCTTTGCAACCAGATGGAATTAGGCAATTGTCTGTCATTCCTTCCAGCAAACATAGTAAATGCAAAAGAAACAAAAAGTATTCATATGGAAATAATTTCACCAATAATAATTCCTTCTTTTTTCCTTATCACTTAGCCCTTCTCCCCACTCACTGGTTTGAAAATTAACCCCTTTGCAATGTACTGAAACTGAACCTGTTGGTGATTTGAGGAAACAGAAATCCAAAACTGATAATTTATCTTTAGATAATATATGATATGCCCCTGAAGCTTATCACCATTTCAAAGTACAAGACTTTAAGGAATTCCTATTAAAATGCATCTGGTATCAGTAAGGAATGTAATGGTGAAATTCATATCTTTCTGGGTTTCTGGTATATCACAGACTTTCAACGGCTAATATTACTACCATTTAAAACAAACAGTGAAACCACTTGTTAATACTATGTGGGATTTTTCTCTTCATGTTTATTTGTCTTATACTATTTAATTTTAGTAAGAAGTAGTCTAAAAAACGTTCTTTCTTCTTTATTATCCCTTTTTAAAGGATATAAGATCTATTCGGAAATTTTAATTCTTTTCTACAAAGTATTTTTCAATAAAAATTTTATTGAAGTATAGCATTCATACATGAACATACATAAACAATAAGTGTATAGTAAAATTTGTGAACTTACAAGACAAACATGCATATCATCATACAAGGCTCCCATACATCTCCCCACCACTGACACCTTACATTGTTGTGAAACATTGTTACAAACTATGAAAGAGCATCGTCAAAATATTACTACTAACTATAGCCCATATCTGTATCTGGTGTATTTTTCCCTCAACCCACCCAGTTATTAGTACCGTATATTAGTATTACATATTTGTTATCATTCAGGAGAAAACATTCTCATATTTGTCCTGTTAACCACAGTCCATTATCCACCACTGAATTCCCTGTGTTATACAGTCCCATGTTTTGTGCATTCCATGCAAAGTGTACACTCAGTGGCTCTCATTTTCATCACAGAGTTGTGCTGTCATCACCTCAGTCAATTTTAGAATGTTTTCATTACTCCAAAATGAAAAGTCCCATGCCTCTTTATAGCCCCCCACTGTTGTCTCTTAGTATTGAAATAATATCTTCTTTGCATTGCTGAAAAATATTAAAGTATTACTGGTAACTATTATCCATAAGTTACATTAGTTGTAATTTTCCCATTTAGCACAATAAACTTAGCACTTTGTAAAAGAAGAGCATTCTTATATTTATACTTTTAACCACAATCTTCATCCACCACTGAAATCACTATCTTATACATTCCCTAGATTATTCTCTAGTTTCCTTTCACTTGGCATTTACATCCACAGACTACCCCTTTCATCCACAATCACATTTGTAAATCGGCAGCGTTAGTTATACTCACTGTAATGTGTTACCATCAACTCTGTTCATTTCCCCACTTTTACAATTAACCTTATTAAAAATTCTACATACATTGAGCATCAGCTCCCATTCTCAACCCACGTTCTATTTCCTAGTAACCTATACTCTAGAGTTTACTTCCGTGAGTTTACTCATTGTATTTAGTTCATATTCGTTAGACCACACAATATGTATCCTTTTGTGTCTGGGCTTATTTCACTCAATATAATATCCTCTAGGTTCATCCACGTTGTCATGTGCCTCCCGATTCCATTTCCTCTTACAGCTGAATAGTATTCCATTGTGTGTATATGCCAGATTTTGTTTGTCCATTCATCAATTGATGAACACTTGGCATGGTTCCATATTTTAGCAATTGTAAATAATGCTGCTATGAACATCAGTGTGCAAAAGTCCTTGCTTTCAGTTCTTCTGAATATATTCCTAGTAAAGGGGATTGCTGAATCATACAGCAGATCTATATTCAGCTCCTTGCAGTACTACCAAACTGTCTTCAACAGAGGCTGCACCATTCTACATTCCCACCAACAGTGAAGGAGTTTCTCCTGTTTCTCCACATTCTGTCCAGCACTTGTAGTTTTCTGTTTTTTAAAAAAATGGTCATTCTATAAGGTGTGAAATGGTATCTTATTTAGTTTTGATCTACATTTCCCTAATAGCTAGTGATGTTGAGCATTTTTTCATGTACTTTTTGGCCATTTGTATTTCCTTTTTGGAAAAAATGTCTTTTTAAGTCTTTTACCCATTTTTAAATTGGGTTGCTTGTCTTCTACAAAGGGTTTTTACAGTCGAATACACACAGTTTGCAGTATTCTTTGAAGATCCACTGGCTCATTTTGGATTGCCAATCTGCTGGACTTGTAACTAAAGAAGTCTTACCAATGTGAGGTACCTAAAAACTATTTAAATCAGAATGTATTTTAAAAATAAACTGTTCAGAAAAAAAACTTTGATTAGTAAATAGATAATTTAATTTCTTTCAAAATTAAAAATTGCACATAGTATTTTTAATTTTTAATTGTATTCATAGTAAATTTTCTTATAGTGACTTGATCTCCATGTAGTGTGTTCAAAATAGATTTAGTTTAACTTATGTGTGATAAATCTGAAGTAGATTCTCAGAAAATGGCAGTATAACATGAACTTTAGAAATTTTGGATAAGAAGTTAAGACCTGAGTTTGAATCCCAGATTTGTCCATTACTAGCTGGGCAAACCTGGACATATTCTCACCAAGTTTGTCTTCTCATCTATAAAATGAAGACCATAATAACACTTTATACATAGTGATGGCTCACTCTAGATGGCGTGCATCAGGGGCAGGAATCTGATTTGGGGGAGCAGGGGTTAAGCTGTAACTTCATAGAACTCTACTCAATAATTAGGAATTATTATCAAAGAAGAGAGAAGGAAGAAGGGAGGAGGGGCTTAGTTTTTTGTTTTTAAAGTGTGTGCAGTAAAAAGTAAAAGTGTTATAGCTGGGATAATATTTTTGAAACAGTAGTTGAGGTATTTTCTTCCCCAGGAGTCTCTTGTGTTTCCTACCCCAGCCACTGAATCAAATAGCATTTCTTACTTCCATGCAAAGATGAATACAGCAGAGAAGCTAAAAAGTCATTCCTCAGCTTTGATTTTTCAAATATGGCATTTTAAAAACTGGTAGCTAAGACAACAGTCTGGAAAGCAAGGCTTTCATTTGTAGGCACCAGGTATTATTGCAAGAAAATGGATTCGTGAGTTCTAATGAGCCAGAGTTTAAATGTCTCAGTGAAGTATTTATAGTATCAAACTTAGAGCAGGGATAAATACATGTGATTTTTCCAACACTAAAAAAATAGATAAAAGCCTTTCCTGTCATGGGAAGAGGGAGGAAGGGATGGAAGAGGTGAGGCAGGTGAGAAACTTATAGAGATTGGGCATACTGCAGCACATTCACAAGGACAGATGATTAACCTGCTCCCTACCCACCTACCTAGCCATCCCCCTCACCAGACCCCAAACTCCAGTATAAAAGAGCAATGAAAACACCTAGACCAAGGTACTAATGCTTCATTTCTCAAAGCATAGCCAAGGATGACTGCATATACTTAGAAAACTCCTTCACCTATCATGGCACCAAGGCAACATGGCACAAGGGCCACCACATGGCTGAGGAAGATTTTAGACAGATGGGCCAGACGAGAGCCTCCTAGAGTCTGCAGAGTTCAGTTTCTGCACAGAAAGCATCCATGAGTTATTGAGAATCCCCTAAGGAAAAGTAGGGAGGTGCTCAGAAGGTCTGTGGACTGAAAAGAGCTGGGGTCAGGACTCGGGGTACAGAGTCTAGACCTCCAGACCACTGGCCTACCGAGACCCAAATACATCAGGCTCAAGAGCTAGGAAAGACCTGCTCTACCTCAGTGGAAGCCAGCAAGGACCAGAGAAGCCTCAGGAAATAAGACACTCCTCTCCTAATGCCTGGATGACCATAAGCCACCCAGCAACTTATATCAAAGAAGAGGTCAAGGAGAGAACTGTGAATTGGACTGAATAAACTAGAAGTAGCTGATTTAATCTGAAGTGGCAAGAATAAATGTTCTCAGCCAACTGAGCAAATAGGAGCTTGAGAGTTAAGTCAGGTTCAGTAATAGAAAAAAAAAGTTTCATTTCTGTGCACCTGAGTTATGACAGTAAATTTTAAACCAACTACAATGTCTTATCAATTATATATTTCCATGTAAGTTGGATCCACTGAAACCTCTTGGAAACTTACTGCATATTCCTTCCAAGATACTTTCAAGTTAAAAAAAATATGCAATCCATGCTGCATACTAAAGTCAATAGCTGCCACAATGAAGCAATTCTAGATATTTACAAATCTGGTCCTTGGCAATATATTTTAATATTTTTTATAGTTATTACAAGAGTGGACAGTCATTTATCTTTCCAAACTGAACTTGCATTAAACAGAAGAAAGATGAAGTGATTATTAACGGTCCCTCCTTCTTCAAAGGTGCCCTTCATCCCTTTCCCAGCAGAACTGAAAATACACCTGAAGGAAGTAGAGTATCCATCAATCACTTCAGGGCTGGCTGTGTGCCTAAGCAACATGTGTATCCATGGGCAGTCCCTCCACAGGCCATCTTTTCCATTGAAACACTGCATATTTTCCTACAGGATACCCTGACAATTCTTCTTAGCAACTATGTGAACCACAGCAGTAGAGTGCTAACTCATCAGAATACATGGTAAGAATATCCAACATGGCTTTATCACTCAAATTGCACTTTGACTAATCAAGGAACAGCCAACAAAGGGCAGCTAAGGTCACTGGCCTAATACAACAGTTCACGGATTATACCAGTCAGAATTCTCGTGGTTGGTTCTCCTATTCCCCAATGGCTTTCCTTTGAAGAGGAAGAAAGGATCATTTTGATTATTCTGAAATGAACCTTTTCCCACAGTTTTGATTAATGATCATCTGATTGATTCCCCTTGGTCATCCACTGTCTGATACGTAATCCTCAGATGCCTTCCAGAAATAGGCTTTGAAGACCATCCAAGACACTCACAAATTGCAGAGCCTGGAAATAGTCAAAGAATAGATACCTTTCCAGAAAACCTGAATTTTTTGCTTTAGAGAGCCAGATATAGCTTATCACTGCTTCCAGCCTTCAAATCTAGATTACACAGCTTCAGTTGTTATATATATATACATATATATATATATATATATATATGTCTTAGGAATCATGTTTCTTTGTGTAGATTATAACTGAAGTTATGGATTCAGGATCCCAATTGCCTGGTTCAGCTCCTGGCTCCCCCACTAACTAAATGTATGGACTTGGCAAAATTATTTCCTTTCTCTGTGCCTCACTTATCCAGTCTGCATGATTGCAATAATATAATTACCTCTCTCATAGGGTTGTAGTGAAGATTAGATTAGTAAATTATGCACAGTGTGTTTACTAAAGGGACGAGCATATAATAAGTACCATAAAAGTGTTAGCGACTATTTGTTGTTGCTGTTGTTAATGCTGTTTTTGCAATCTCAAGACCCTCTACATACAAGAAGCTTTCAGTTTTCTGAAACTCCAACCTAAATTTAAGCCTTGAGAAAGCCAGGAACCACTCCCATGCCTTGGGGTCCATTGGATTACATCCATCTGAGAGAGCATGAGGGCCATGATGGTCACGTGGCCAGATGCTAAGTCCCTGTCCTCCCTGTTCATGCTACTCTCCTGGAAAATCTTACACCAGAAAAGTTACTTTCTTCCCCTCTGGCATGGCTCTTCTCTACTTTTCTCAACTTCATTGGCCACTCACTCTCACAGTTTTGCCTACATTAGCTTGACTATAACTGAGATGAATTTCTTACAGGGTCATCTTCTTAAAAACCTATTTAACCTAGAGACCTGTTCAACCACAAAGAGTGTAACCTTTAAGACTAAGTAGTGTGTCTTACCAAAAAAAGAAAAAGGAAAAAAAAAATATATATATATATATATATCTCTTCCCATTTGGAATGCAGGTCAGTCCTGTGCTTAACTTTTTATTAGCACTAAATTCACTGATAATCACATATATTATTTAGAAATAGATATCTCCTAAACCAAAGTTGTAAGTAAATAATTTTAAATTAAACCCTAAGCAATTTAATTTAATAGAATAATTCAGAATTCTGAGCATCAGAATATCTATCACTACATGAAAATCTAAGGCATTTGGTTTTCTTTCTTTACCTAGCAAAATTCCATTTACAAAGCCAGGCACAGCTACTAGTTGCTGCTTATGCATCCGTTCTAGTCAGCACCCAAGTTCTAACAGTAAATAGTGAAGGATGATAGAAAAGCCTACCTCAACTTCAATTTTATGCGTGACTAATTCAAAACAAGAGAGTAATTCAGAATTTGAGACTGTTAAATATAAAGTCAGTCATTTGGCATTTTATCTTGTTGTCTCTCCATTCTTCAGAATAATTTTCAATCTAATACTTTCCAAGTAACACTTTCCCTTTCCAAATCACTCCATGGTCAAAGACTAATTAACCTTCTCTCTTTAAATTCAGCAATGATACAGACCTTCCTTGTTAAGCCTTTTTAAAGTTTGGAGTTGTCTTATAACCC
The DNA here is from genome assembly GCA_029593785.1 of Cabassous unicinctus. NCBI lineage: Eukaryota > Metazoa > Chordata > Mammalia > Cingulata > Chlamyphoridae > Cabassous > Cabassous unicinctus. Next base: position 18,041 of record JAQZBX010019220.1, read on the forward strand.
TCCAAAATTAATTAAAGACTCTCTGAAATGCCTCATCGTTCTTTGTGATCTAGTCCTGACTCGTGAAATGTTAAAGTTTTACCTCAAGGGCCCTAAATGAAAACCATCAGGCAGAAATGTAGTGTTAATCAGAGACCTAACTAAATCAGATTACCAGGGAACTGTGGGATTTTCAGGGTTAACAAAAGTCTCTCATGTGACGAATCAGAAAACCTTATTTTCCTCACTGACCCAGGGACCTTAAACTGCTTACTCACTGTGGGAGAGTACATTTTTCCAGCAATTAAAAAAGGAAAATCATATATGGACTTGCCACATCACAAGAAAAGTTCAGTCTAGAAAGAAAGCCATATGATACAGAAAGGAACAGAAAAATGGGGTTATAACTATCTATCTGTGCTTAAATTTTAACATGCAGGACATCCTACAATATAGCTAATGTTTTACCTGATATAAAGGCCAAATTAGAATATTGTTCCCAAATCCTTTTTGGTGGTGGATTGCAAACAATTTAAGCAAGCCATCTGTTCAAAGAGCATTCTGCTCTAAACTCCTCCCCATAAATGACCTTTTTATTCTATTAATCAGATACCAGAAATGTGCTCATCTTTTTTGTCTTTTCTCGTTCATTAGGCCAAGTAAAACAGGCCAAGTAAAATGAGGCATAACCTTCCTGAATGTGAACAAATACTTGAATGCAAAGCTTCTAGTTGGAATGCCTCATTAAAATGCTCTCAAATGATTACTTTTATTGTTCACTTTTTTTGGTAGGCATGGAATGATAAGTACCAAAGAAATAAAAATCCTAAAATAACTAGTAAATCACTTGACAATTGAAGGGCCATTACACAATGTTAAATAGAAACCACAGGAGCTAACGGCTGGCAGAAAAGTACTGTTCAAAGTTAGAAAGAGAACAGAGAATTATCTGTTCTTCAAAATTCATACTTTTCTCCTCTGTCTTTGCACACTGAAATTCATTCCCCAGGGCTTTTAGTCCCAAGGCCATGATCTTTCAATTTGCACACAAGTTGCTCCTTCTGTCACCAATTTTCATGGATAAGAAACCAGAAAATTTAGGTTATGTCCTGGAGAGTTTTCCAGCCCTGTAATCTTATTCAACTAGTAGCCATGGCAAGAGATTTTAGAACAATATTGCCTATTATTTTTCAAAATACATATGCAAGACATAATTAAGAATAAAGATAAAAATGTCATTATTTCTCCTGATCATTTTCCTAATGTCAACTAGCTCAGTTGTTCTCTAATCTTATTGTTCATAACAACCATGAAGAATGCACACTAAAAATGCAAATTCTTGGGCCATGCACTAAACCCCTTGAATCTTGAATCTCTACAATTAGATTTTTGGCTCTGCATTATGAAAGAGCACCCTCAGTTGATTCTGAAGTACGTGGTTCTCAGCTATATACACATCAAAACCAGAGTATGAATGGAAGTTGGGTTAGAAACAAATAGAGAGGCAGTACTTGTGATGCAGTAGAAAGATTCTGGAATTAGGTGTAACTACTCTACTACTCCACCTACCACCTTGGTTGAGTTACATAATCCTTAAACGCAGTTTCCTCATCTGAGGAGTGGAAGACTGAGAACCGCATCTATCTTTCAACATTGTTTTAAGGATGGGAGATGATATATGGAAATGCCTTACCACAGTACTGTAATCACTCAATAAATAATCGTTACTATAATTCAGCTGCACTATAATTGAAGATCCCTCAGAGTAGGCTAAAGAAATAATCCTTGCTTCAGGAACTATGACATTTTTATCTTTACGCCTTCTATGTATAACTATCTCAGAAATGAGAAAGAGTAGTGGTTAAAAATTCAGGTTCTGGAGTTAAACCATCTGAATTTACACATGAATGCCAACACTTACTTGTCTTGATATCCTCTTCCATACTTATCTCATGTAAAGTGGTTAACAGAGCACCACTCACTCCTCAGTAGGTCTGCTATTATTATAACATAAAAGGGGGATTTTATGGAAAAGAATTAATAATTCTACTCTATAGCAGAAAGAAGAAGAAAAATGCAAACCATTTTTTAAGGATCAGTAAAATTTTGGGAAAAAAATTATTGGCATTTTCCACAAATATGATTCTAGATTAGAAGAGTCAGATGTATTTGAAGAGTCCAACAACTCTTCCAATGAAAAATTGTATTTCACTTAATAATATAGCAACCCATTTTGTACAGAGATTCATAATTTTGCTCATCTTTTAACTGAGTTACATCATGCCTTTATTCAGGTCACTAAATCGCCTTCAGAATCATGGAAATAATTATAAAATGGTGACTCTTACCAAGATATTACAGAATTATATATATATATTTTTTAAACAATTTATTGAAGCATATCATTCATATGTGAACATACATGAACAATAAGTGTTCAGCAAACATTGTGAACTTACAAAACAAACATGGATAACATCATACAGGGCTCCCACACATCACCCCAACACAAATACTTTGCATTGTTGTGAAACATCTGTTAACAAATTACAAAAGAGCATCGTCAAAGTATTACTACTAACTATAGTCCATATCTTACTCCCCTATATATATTTTTAAGGATTGATTGATTGATTTGCTTTTAGCCATTTTTACCACCTGCCCCCCATTTTTGCTGTTTTTCTATCCATTCGCTGGGCAACTCTCTGTGTCCATTTGCTGCCCTCTCTTCTCATCCTTCTTCTCCTGTCTTCACTGGGATTCGACCCTCGGAACCTCCGATGTGGGAGAAAAGCGTCCTACCACCTGCGCCACCTTAATGCCTGGTTTTTCAGCGCATCTCATCTTGGCTCTCCCTTGTGTCACTCTCCTGTTATGTCATCATCTTGCTGTGTGGCTTGGCGGGGCCTAACGGCACACCCACGAACGGAGCCTAGGGGTCTCACTCGCTTGCGGGGCCTAGCGGCGCACCCGCACACAGGGCCTGATGGTGCACCTGCAGTGGGGCCCGGCCGTGCACCCACACGTGGGGCCTGGGGACTCATCTGTTCATGGGGCCTGGTGGCGCACCCACTTGAGGGGCCTGGTGGCCCATGCACCTTCTATATTTTTTGTTTTTCTATTTTTACTGGGAGGTCCCGGGGATCAAATCCAGGTCCCTCCATAAGGGATATGGTCACCCAACCATTTGAGCCACATTTGTCCCCCTGCTATATCTCTTAAGGTTGACCAAAGATACCTAGAGTTATAGTCATTTCCCATACAGAATGGTCATATAATAAATCAGGCTTAGTTTATCACCAGCACTCTAAAAACCAGACCTAGGGAGAAAAACTAAGTCTAGGGACACATGCATGGTTTCTAATATAGGGAATGTTTAGATTACCCTGATTATCACAAAATCAGGACAGTGAGAATATTCGCATCAGAATTATGCTTTTAATAAAGTATTTAAAGTCTACAAGGTGAAGAACTTTAGGAGTTTATAATGACTAAAATTCACTATAGGAAACTTGAAATTCATAAGAAGAGAAGATTTAGCTGGTGACACGATCCGAAAATGCTTTTGACTAAAAACGCCTAGCATTATATTGTGTGTATATCTCAAATTGAAATAGAATAGAATTGAACTGACATGGAGAAATGAATGGGCAATAAAATGGGCATAGAATAAATACAGTTAAGATGAATCCAAATAAAATCTGTATTTTATACATCCCCATCCATTTCCACAATACCGCCGTTTATTATCAGGATGCCCAACCTAGTTTCTGTTTCCAATATGAAGGAAGACATCTGTCTCTCACTGCTGGAGGAGGTATTGCTTAAGCAGTAGAAAGTAAGCAAAAATATTCAGGCATGCAATCTTCCCAGATTTTTTTGTCTTCTTATCAGAATCAAAGGAAAGCTCAGCCTAAATTTTTCTTTTATTGTTCTGGTGCTAGGGTATAAGTATCTCATGGTGCTAATGCTAGGATTTAAGCATCTGTAATGGCAATAAGCCCAACAATAGAGAGAGAAAATGAAAATATTCTTTCCAAATCATACAAACCTGGCTGGAGATAACAAATGGTGCAGATGGACTCTCTGGTTATTAAAGGTACACAGAATGAAAGGTGGTTTCTAACTTAGGTCTCCAGGTTCAGCACAGTTTGTCTCTCCTGAGACACTTTTGGTTCATCTTTCTTTGAACTACCTTGGTATATTTCCAAAAAATGTCCTCTCCCTCCCTCATCCACACCCCTTAATTTACTGCCTTCCCATGCTTGCTAACAGAAGAACCTTAACCAGTACAAAGGGAAATAAGATCCACAGGTAAACTAAGTAAATCAGCACATAAGAAGAAGAAATAGACTGTCTTCTATATATATAAAATTTTTCTAAAGCTTAATTAGTGCTACTGGCACAAATAAAGAAATCATATATGATAAATGGAAGCCAATGTTGAAACATTTTTTAAAGAGAGAGCTAAAATAGTACCATGGACGTCAGAGACTGCGATTTGGTCGCAAGAAAGGTTCTGTTTTTCTGTGGTGGGGTAAAAATGTTTTATCTGGTCACAGGGCAACTTAGATAAAAATATGCCTCAAGATCATCCGTTTCCTTTGCTCTAATTTATGCCTACTAAGCAGTCTACCGAGTACAACTTCAAGTTCCCTCGAACTTCAGCAAAGGGAAACAGGTGGTTTGGAATGAGGATGACAGCAATTTAAAGGGACAGCCCCTATTTTAAATTCACAATATTCCTATACACTTTCTCACTGCAAGTCTCTTACCAAGAATCTAATAATTTCTGAGAGTATAATAAAGGCTAATTTATGGTCCTAAAAGTCTTAAGAATATACCCTTAACTATCACGAATTCACAAGGAAAATATCAGTCTCTGAGCCTTGATACTGCCTCCTTGCCATAGACTCTCATCCCCAACCCATACACCCTGCATCAGATTTCAGCAAATGTATGACTACCCCCAACACAAACCCCTTTACACCTATTCATTAATTTTTTTAGTCTTTCTTATCTTTCAAACAACTATACCAGGTAATGACGAAAGAATGGGCGGAAAAGATGCATGATAACACTTCTCTTCTGTTCAAAATCTTTACCTTCTAGGAAAATTAAATTAACTGAAAATTATCTTTGGGAACCACTAAACTAGGTGATCTCTACAGTCTCTTATAAATTTAAAGATTCTACGATTATTTTTCAGTTTGTGCATAATTTTCCTTATTATGGGAGTTCTACAATTACTTGAATCTGTGTTTATTTACCAAGAGCAATGCCCTTGGTATGTTTTTATGTAAGAAAAGTAAGTTGCAGAGAAATGTTTATGGCTTATTCCATTTTTAGGAAAATGAACAACGGTTCTGTATTTTTTTTGTTTAGGATTTTATAAGCATGGAGAGAAATATTTTGAGGGAAACCCACTTAAATATTTCAATAGTGCTCTAAGGGGAAGAAAGAAGGTCAGAAAAAATCAGGAAGAAAAAAAATCTACAGAATAACTAAAGGCCATACATAGAATGACTGAAAATATAGACTGGTTTAATTTTAAGCAAAAATTCAAATATATGTCTCATTTATACTATTTCTGCACATCTATAAAAAAACTGAAAATAATAGAGATTTTGGTCTTTACCATCCAGAAGATATCATGGACAAAGGAAAATTTTGATGGATTAAGTGACAAGATTGTAACAATTTGTGTTTTGGGTATCTTTTCACTTAAATGCTGTGTATACAATAAAGTAATATTTAAAATTTTTGTGATTTTAAATATGAGCTCTTTCACCAAGTTTTAAAGGCTCTCTTTAATCCAACTTCATCCTCTCTCTTCAACCAATTTCCCATTATTCCCCAAATGCACTCCCAAGCACTTTTTGTTAGTAACCTTCAGCTTTATGGCTTTTGTGATGGATGTTAGGGTATATGAAGGGGGATGGGGGAGGAAAGAAAGAATTTTTTAATTCTGCTCTGCCCACACTGTGTTAGATGCTTCACATTCATAAATCCATTTAACCTTTATAATATTAAAATGAAGGTATTGTCATCTTCTCCCTTTTACAGAAAAGGAGATTGGATAAAGTAACATTTTCAAATTCACACATCAAATGTAGAGTTTGACTTTTCACACAGAACAACCTAATCATAAAACCCATAATATGCCCACTATGCTTTATCTGCTGCCGATTTTTCCAGTCTCTTCTCCCATGAGTTTCTCAAATGGACCTTCATTTCAGCCATACCAGTCATATAAGACTTGCATTCTTTATTACAGATCATTCTCCTTCCTCGCATCTGGTGTCTATCTGTTTTTCTCTCTCTCCCCATCTTACTTTGCTTGGAATACACTATTCCATCTGTATATTAAGCAAACTCCAGTTTGCTTCCTAAGGCTCAGTCCAGGTTTCATCTCCTTCTGGAAACCATCCCTTGAATGGCATTTCCAAACAGACTCAGAGTAGACATTGCCATCCTCAAATCCTCAAGATTGAGGAATGAACAAACACAAGGGGGGAAATGCAACCATGGGCCAAAGTAGACATAAGTATTATAGTAACAGAAGAACTTGTAACATTGATATAAAGATAGTGATTACCAGAAGTTCTCAGGGGAGGAGGAAGAAAGAATAGTTGGAACATAGGGCGTTTTTAAGGCATTGGAATTGTTCTGCATGATTTTGCAACGATGGATACAAGCCATTATACATTTTGTCAAAATCTATAAAATTGTACAGTGCAAAGTGTAAACCATAATGTAAACTATAGACTATGATTGGTAAAAATGCTTCAATATTTGTTCATCAACTTTAACAAATGTACCATACTCACATAAGATGTTAAGAGGGGGAAACGTGAGAGGGGGAGGTGGTGAGGTATGCAAATCCCCTATATTTTTTTTGTAACTTTTCTGTAATCTAAAAGTTCTTTAAAAATAAAATTTAAAAAAAGCTCTTCTGTGCCCCCATTGTATCTGTTTAAATATCTCTACTGTGGCACTTATTACTGCCATAATTATTTAATTATTTATTCATCAAGCCCCCTCCCTCTGATTGTGAATCACTGTTGGGCAGACACTGTAGCAAGTTCTTTGTATTTCCAGAGCTTCATAGAGGACTTGGAACAGAGTAGAAATCGAATAAATGCATATTAAATGAATGAATAAATGAATTCTTCCCTCAAGTTTAGTACACTAATTCAAATCCAGTGTCATTTACAGAAGACAGGTGAATGAACAAGACAGAACCAACATGAGAGTTTTCTCTCTTTTCTTAGAAAATAGCACATGCTCTCAGATAAGTTAACTGTCTAAGGGAGGTTTTGCATGAGAATAATTAGCTGAGGAGCACAAAATTTCAGAGGAATCATATATAACTATAAATACTAAGTTTTACATGGTGTACCTGTAGATGCTGAACCTAACTCAGGTATGTCCAGACCTACCAAAGATTTCCTTGTCCTTGGTGTGGCACAGAAGTTAGGACATTGGATGTGGACAAATAACTACCCTGCAGAGAATGAGGACCCCCAATAAGACACTGGAAATAATTTCCTGACAGCCCAGGGATAGTTAGAGAGTTAAATTAAAGTTAACAGAGAGAAATAAATATATTTCTTACTTTACCAAATTTCACATAAGTTAGTACTACTGCATTAAAACAACATAGTTTATGCTCAATAACTTAAACAAGAAAACATTAAAGGAGGTTTTGCACATATGGAACAGTCAAACAATAAGGCCTAAAGAGCAGAGTACCATATGACAGTCCCATACATTCATGAAAGATAAATGATGTAGTACCTGTTGGGGAAATGGATGGGTGAGATGCGGGAAGGGAAGTAATCCTTATTGAGTATTTACTTTCTGACACCTGTTAGGTAGGGCACTTTCACATACGTTGTTTCACTAAATATGGTGCACCAAAACTTCTAGGAATATAGCAAAGAATAGTGACTACTGCAGAATGCAGACTTCATTTACCTCACAATTGTGTGTATGGCTGCCCCTTGGCCGGAGGTACCCTCCACTAAGCACACATTTGTTTTTCACAATGGGGCCCTTGACTCTGGTAAAGAGCAAAGGGTCAACATCACTGGTCAGAGGACCAACAAGCACTCGACTCTCAAACACACCCACTGTAAGAAGTAATGCCAAGCATTGTGTGTGAGCATTCTCTTCTTAAATTTATACTGAAACAACAGCCAGCTTGCCTTTTTAGGACCTTCCTAAGTGAGCAGAATCCCACTCACTCTGCCCTAAAATAAAGACTAGTAGTTTAAGGTAGAAAAGAAGCGGCTTCCAGATGGTTTCTCTATATTAACAGATTTAGGAAAGGGCTAGAGAATCTGTAATATCTAATTCATACTTATTTTACAGATGGCAAAGGAAAGCTCAGATCTGAAAAGTGAGTTGCCCAATACTGCACAACTACTTAATCCTAGTCCCAGGATTTGAACTGGGTCTTCCATCTTCTAATTCAGTTCTCTTCCTATTTTTTCACCAGAGTTTTCTCAGCTATTGGAAGTCCTTGGTAACTTCAAGTTGTTTATAAGAAGAAGTACTAAACTACATTAAATGCAGATAAAATGGTATTTTTCACATGATTTAATTATGCCTACCTGTCTTTCAGGGCTGTTTTTCTCAATCCAAATGATGCAAAAATAAACAGAGAAATTTAATTTCTCATAAGAACCCTAGAGAACAAAATCAGGGTTTTATCAAAAAGACTTTGGTATTTTTGAGGTCTCACCAACATGATCTTTCATTCTAAATATCTAAGATTGTGATGAGGTCCATTGGTCCCAAAACAGCATCAAATCTCCATTATGGATATCAAATGTTGCAACATCATATGTCCACTATGATCTCTGGAGGTTTTTTACTCAAAACAGCTTCAACCATGCAGATAAGGAAGTTTCTTATTAGCTGAGCCAATAGCACCCTCTGGTTGAAAATAGCAAAGGCAAGCAACAAAACCACAATGGTTTGGAATAATTTGTTGTGATTCCGGAGTATCTTGCTCTGATTTTGGAGTCAAAATCTCTGGAATGGAAATATAACCCTTCTGGTCTTTTTCTTTAATTATTATATCAGTCAGGGTTCTTATTTGCAGACAAAAATAATTCCACTCTGGCTAGTTTAAGTAGGAAAAAACCTTAAAATGATTAGACTCTTACCTACAGCACAAAAATATAATCCATGAAAGGAAAAAAATGATGAATTAGACTTCATAAAAAGTAAAAATATTTATGCTTTAAAAGACATCATTAAGAAAATGAAAAGATAAAACACAAACTGGGTGAAAATATTTGCAAATCATATTTCTGAAAAATAAAATGTAGCCAGAACATATCAAGAACTCTTACAACTCAATAAGAAGATAACTCAATTAAAAGTGGAAAAAATATGTGAATAGACGTTTCACCAAAGATATGCTAATGGCTAATAAGCACGTGAAAAGATGTTCAGCATCATTAGTCATTAGGAAAATACAAATTAAGACTACAATGAGATTCCACTTGATACCCACTAGAAAAACTGTAATCAAAATATCAGACAATAACAAGTGTTAATGAGGGCATGAAGAAACTGGAAACTTCATACATTGCTGGTGAAAATGTGAAATGGTAAAGCCAAATTGAAAATAGTTTGGCAATTTTTTGAAAAATGAAACATAAATTTACTACACAACTCAACAATTCCACTTCTGGGTATCTGACTAAGATAAATTAAATGAAAACATATGTTTGCATAAAGACTTGTCCACAAATATTAATAGGAGAATTATTCATAGTTGCCAAAAAATAGAAAAATACAAATGCCCATCAACTGGTGACTGGATAAACAAAACGTGCCATATCCATGAAAAGGGATACTAGTCAGCCATAAAAAAAAACAAACTATTGATAAATGCTATCACTTGAATAAACCTCAAAAACACCATTCAGAAAAAGAAAGTCTATGAGAGAGAATGTAGAGAAGTAGTTGCCTGAGCTGGGAGTCAGAATAAAGTTTGATTATAAATAGGTATGAGATGTTTGGGGGATGATGGAAATGTTCTAAAACTGAATATTGGTTATGGTGCATAAATATAAATTTTTAAAAAATCATTGGATTGTTCATTTAAAATGAGTGCATTTTATGGTATGTAAATTATTAACTTGGTGTGCTTTAATTATAAGCGTTAAGACTTCCACTTTTGGCTAAAATAAAGTAAGAGGAACTGAATAAACCCTCCCACATGGAACAGCCAAAAAATAAGACTGTATATATGAAATAATTGTTTTCAAGACTAGAATATCGGGAAACCAAGGAGTCCCAGAAAAACTGATACATAAACAGTGAGCTTCATGATTGCCACTGCTTATTACCTTGAAAGACTTCCCAGGCTATAGAACAGGAAGGAGGAACTGAAGCAGAGCCCAATGGACTCCTTGAGTTGAGGAGACAAAGCTACGAGTCTGGGGAGTCTAAAACAGCTAGATTTCTCAAAACAGAGTATTGGAGAGAGACAACTCCAGAGATCTACAGAAGGTCCCCCTTGATTATTCAGTAAAGTGCTCATCATCAGTTGCTGATGATGTGAGGAATTACCCAAAGTCAGGAAAAAAACAACCTGAAATGACTAGAGGAAACAGCCAGACTAAAAAATATTTACAAATGATGGGGCATTGGATAGAGTCAGAGGGTCTTGTAGTAATAGCAGGGAATAATTAATCCCAAACAGAACATAGCTCTAATTCCACCTACCAAATCACAAAACAAAATTCAAAAGGATCAAATTACCAAGTAACTTAATTGTGTCCCAGAACATTGTTCAGTTATATTTATAGGAATTCACCAAGGTAAAGTTTACAACATCTGGCATCCAACCAAAATTTTCCAGCCTTGCAAAGAATCAGGAAAATATGATCTCTAATGAGGAGTAAAATTAATTGATCAAAACTGACCCAGAACTGACACAGATGTTAGAATTAGCAGAGAAATTAAAACACTTATTATAACTCTATTTCATATGTTCAAAAAGTTAAGGAGAGACATGCATGATATAAAAAAGACAGATATCGAACTTCAGGAGACTAAAACTACAATGCTGATATTAAAATACACTAGATAGGATTAACAAAAAATTAGACACTGCAGAAGAAAAGATCAGTGGACCTAAAGACAGCCATAGAAATTTTCCAGAATGAAACATGGAAAGAAGATAGAATTCTAATAATATAAACAAACCATTAATAAGTTGTGAAACAACTTCAAGAGAAACAGGGGAAATGGAAAATATTTGGAAAAGATGGCTGAAATTTTCTAAATTTGATGAAAACTAAAAACTCATAAATCAAATATTTCAATGAACCTCAAACACAAGGAACATGAAGAAAACTATACCAAGGAACATCATAATCAAATTATCCCAAACCAGTAAAAAAAAGAAAATCTCAGGATGGGTATTGTCCTTCATGTTGTTAATGTGGGAAAGTGTGCGAAGGGGAGGGGGTGGTGCATATGGAAGTCCCCTATATTTTTAATGTGACATTTATGTAATCTAAATCTTTAAAAATAAAAAAAGAAAATAATATGGGAAAATGTAAATTAAAACTACAATGAGACACCACTACATACCTATGGGATGATGGCTAAAATAAAAAAGACTGACCATACCAAATGTTGGTGAGCTTTTGGAAGAACCAGAACTCTCATACATAGCTGCTAGGACTGTAAAATCTTATAACCACTTGGGAATACAGTTTGGCAGTTTAATTAGAAGTTTAACATACACTTAGCTTATGTTCCAACCAGGCTATTGCTTGGTATTTATCCAAGAGAAATGAAAGCATATGCCCATACAAAAACTTGCACACTAATATTCAGAGCAGCTTTATTTGCAATAGCCAGAAACTGTAAACAACCCCCAAACCATGATGTTCATACAGATTCTGGCCAAATTGCAGTATATCCATTCAATTCAGCAATGACAAAAAATGAACTATTGATACACACAACAACCTCAATGAATCTCAGAGTAATTATATTTGGTGAAAGAAGTTCAACCAAAAATAATACATACTGTATGACTCCATTTATTAAAAATTCTAGAAAGGCAAACTTATCCATAATGACAGGAACAGATCATTGGTTGCCTGGGGATAGGAAGGATGAATGGCAAGAAGGGATTACAAAAGGTATGAGAAAACTTTGGGGAATGACAAACATACTCATTATCTTAATTGTGATGATAGTTTCATAGGTATATACATACATCAATACATACCAAACAATACACTAAATATGTGCACTTTCTTCTGTATCAATTATATATCAATAAAGTTGTTAAATATATATGTATTTGATATATATCAAAGTTACATATCAAAATTAAGCCAAAACCAATGCCAAAGCATATATTATCATCCTAGACCAAGATGGGATACAAGAATAAATCAAAAATTTGACAGAAAGAAAGGAAAAGAGGGAAGAAGGAAAGACAAGAAAGAGAAAGGAAGTGAGGGAAGAAGGGTGACAATTTGTAGTTCTCAGAACAGTATTGAGGGATATAAAAATAAGCATATGGGTAAGCTACCAGGAACATGACACAGACCCAGGCTGATGAAGAAACCACTGCTGCCTATGAACACTGTATGCTTGAACTCATCTTTGCTACTACCACCACAACCACCAGAACCAATGCCACTTTTGCATCTGGAACTTTTTGATAAATCACTGCCCCTCCCTAAACCCAAATGCCCCTGCCAACACTTGTATCGGCAAAATGAAAATTCCACTAATGCATCATGCTGCCTACTATTGAATTTAAGAATTATTTGGGTTTATCTGATTAGTGGGGCCTAGGTCACATGCCCACATCCTAGTTGAAAGCAAGTCTTGGGAATTTGAGTTCAGAATCCATGTAGCACAGGAAATACTCATGATGTATTAGTTTGTCCATATATAGAAAGACCGTTCAGAAGATAACAGGCAGTTACAAACATAACAAATGTTTACTACAATCACTTTTTAGAATTAAGCTCAAATCAATCTACTAACATGTCCTTAAACAATACTTTCTAGGAAAGGAAAGTATATAAAATTCAATACATACAAAACTTTAGACATGATACTTTTCTTAATTTAATGCTGATAAATGATCCATACTAGGAAATGGATTATACAGTTTTACTGAAATAATTGCATCAAAAGAATATGAAATATTCTAGGAATATCTTGGACACATATAGTCTTTACTGTTTTGAGAGATTTCATATACCTTATCTGTAATTTCTGGAAACAGTGAGTCATGCCTTGGGCAAAATGCAACTCTATCTGATGAGGCAGAATTAATTATTAATGATGCAGCAAAGTTGGAGTAGGTATATGTGGCAGTTTGAATTCTTTTAAGAATCCCAAAAAGAGAAAGATTATGTTTGTGAAAATCCATTCCCATGGGTGTGAGACTCTTTTGATTGGACTACATCAGTGAGGCATGACTCAGGTTGAGTCTCCACCCTCTTGCTGGGTCTGATATAAACAGAGACACACAGAAAAAGAGAGTTCTGCCATATTAGATCTGACCATGTGAAAGAGGAGACTGCAGGAAGACAGAGACACCCAGGGGAAGGCAGAGATCTTGGCAGAGATTGGCAGCCATCTTGACGTGCCACATGGCTAGACAGAATCAACAGTAGTTTACTTTGGTGAGAAAGCACCTCTGATGGTGTCTTGATCTGGATATTTCATGATCTCAGAAGTGTAAGCTTTTGCCCCAAATAAATCGTCTTTATAAAAGCCAACCCATTTCTGGTACTTTGAATTGGCAGCCCTTTAGCAAACTAAAACAGTGTACAAAGCACAAGGGACAACTCTAAACAGCATGATTAATACATTTAATTTTCTACAAAACTGATCAAGAATCTCAATAAAGAATGTATTCTGGGGGGATTGTGGGAAGATGGCCTCTGATTAGGTAGGCAAGGCTCAGCTCTCTCACAAAAACAATGGAGAAAGAACCAAAAGCTGCCTGAAGGACCTGCTTTGGGGGTCGGCAGAGCAGGACAGTGCTTCACAACTCCCAGGAGGGTGAGGGACAGAGATGAAGAACCCAAAACAACAAACTGTGAGTTAACAAACCCCTGTGGCTGCCAGGAGGGGATCCCCTAACCCATCCCCAAGATATTAACTGGGGGTAAAACCCTTGGCTCATTGTAGCTGACTGAGAGGGGAGCAGAAGTTTTCCTCCCTGTCAACAGTTGCAGGGGAAAAGGGAGGAGAGTCAGGGAGCTTTTCTTCAGTGAATTTGGCCAGCAGAGCCCGATTTGAATAATGGCTCTGGCTAGACCAAAACAAAGGAAAACACAGAAAGATACACTTAGGTGGACAGGTGCACCAAGGAGCACTATCTGCTGGCCGATCTGGAAATTGCATGGACAAAAACTGCAATTATGTCTCTTTGGTCTCTAACTTGTGGAATAAAATTCTGCGCCCCATTAGTGAGTCCCTGGCACAATTTTGATGACATAAGCTGGTCAATTTTAAAGACATAGGATAAGTTGAACCAAATATCAAAGAAGAGTTTTGAAAGAAAATAGTAACAATAGGCAAGAGAGAGAAGTTGGCCATCAGAGTAAATTCACCAATGTATTTAGATGCCTATATATCAGCAAAAAAATTACAAAAATACAAGGAAACAGGAAGAGATGGCTCAGCCAAAGGAAATATCCTGAAGAGATGCAGGATTTAAGACAATTAGTTAATGGTAATCACACAACTCTCCTAGGCCAATTTAAAGAATTGAAAGAAAATATGACTAAAGAGATAAAGGATATTAAGAAGACACTGGTTGAGCATAAAGAACAATTTGAAAGTCTGCAAAGAAGAGTAACAGACCATATGGGAATGAAAGATACGATGGATGAGATTAAAAAACATTAGAGGCACATAAAAGCAGATTTGAATTGCTCAAAGACAGAACATCTGAACTAGAAAAGACAGGAGAACAGAAAGAGAAGAGAATGGAAAAAATGGAACAAGGTCTCAGGGAATCAAATGACAATGTGAAATGCAAAAACATATGCACTATCAGTGTCCCAGGAGAAGAGAATGGAAAAGAGGCAGAAAGAATATTTGAGGAAATAATGACTGAAAATTTCCCTACCCTTATGAAAGATATATATATCAATATCCAAGAAGGACAACACTCCCCAAACAGAATAAATCTGAATAGCCCTACCCTGAGACACCTACTATTCAGAATGACAAATATCAGAGATAAAGAGAAGATTGGCAGCAAAGGAAAAGCAAAGTAAAACATACAAGGGAACCTCGATAAGATTATGGGCTGTCCTCTCATCAGAAACCATGGAGAAGAAAAGAAAGTGGTATGATGTATTTAAAGTAGTGAAAAAGAAAAACTGTCACCCAAGAATTCTGTATCCAGCAAAGCTGCCCTCCAAAAATGAAGGGGAGTTCAAAGTTTTCAAAGACAAACAAAAACTGAGAGAATATGTTACCAAAGACCAGAATTACAAGAGATACTAAAGGGAGTGCTGCAGCCTAAAAGGAAAAAACAAGGGCAAGAGACTTGGTGAAGAGTGTAGAAATGAAGATTATTAGAAAGGGAAATTTAAAGGGTAAAAAGACAATAGTATGATATGACAACAGAAAGCCAAAGGTCAAAATGGATGAAGGAAGTAATACCTTTACAGTAATAACATTGAATGTTAATGGCTTGAATTCCCCAATCAAAAGACATAGACTGGAAGCGGGTGTGGCTCAGTGGATAGAGCCCCCGTTTACCATATGGGAGGCCCGGGTTCGAGTCCTGAGACCTCCTTGTGAGGGCACGCTGGCCTGAGCGGTGCGGTGGGCTGATGCAGCAACCTCACGGCAGGAAGCGGGTGCGGCACAATGGATAGAGCACCCGTTTACCATATGAGAGGCCCCGGGTTCGCTTCCC
>JAQZBX010019221.1:0-33973 GCA_029593785.1 Cabassous unicinctus
AGATCAATTGAATAAAGTAAACCCCTTACATTGGTGGAAATCAACTTCTGTACTTGCTAACTTCAGTGTGGTGATCATTGGTGCTCTGCTACTCTTAACTGTACTAGGAGGCATTCGCAAAGCCCTGCTATCCCGCATTAATAAAGCTGAAAAATCCAGCCATGCCAACAACTTGATTCTGCTTAAAACCCTTGACTCTTGAACCCCTGTCCATGGCAGATTGACTGGATAGTCAATGATGGGTAAGACCTTCAGAGGAGGGCAACCTAAGACAGGCACAGTCACCCTGGACAAAAAACAAAAAAGGGGGAATTGTTGGAGAAGATGCTGAGAGTCAGAGCATAAAGGGTAAAGCAATTGAAAAGCCTGCCTGCTGGAGAAGAAACAATAAGCGAATGTTTCCAAGGTCTCTGTGTACTGCAGATATTAGTGGGAGGAGGCAGAGTGGAATGAACTCCCCACACAGATGTTATTGTCTAAGTTCCCAGGAAAGTTTGTCTGGGAACTCACAAACAGGTAGCGCTCTCACGCACCAAGCTGAGAACCTAGTGAAGAACTCCCTAATTTTGTTATCAGCTTTGTAGTATATAAAGCAGCTTCAGCCTAAGTAAATTTGCCTGCATTCCTCATGGAGTGAGGTCCCCTCAAGACTGGCCATACATCAGTCTACCACCTTCAAAAAATATTGTAAAGAAGGGGGACCTGTGGGAAGCTGCCCTCGGCATCTGCTTTATCATGGCCATTCTTAGAACTGGCGTTTGGCCAAATGTCATTGCGCATGTCCCGCACTAAGTTCCTATCTCCCCATACTCGCTACATCTTTTCTTGTAAATCTGCTGACCAGGCTGTAGTTTGTTACCTAGCAACTTGCTGACGTCCACATCAGATGACCCCTCTTCCGTCAGAGTATATATACCCTGCCTTTTCAATAAACTTTTGCAGCTTGATGAGAATCCTGTCTTGCTGTCATTCCCCCCAATTCCCACTCCCTCTTTCAGGTTCCGGTTTGACTGACCCACGGGCCGGGTCAATCATTAGTCATCAGGAAATGCAAATCAATATAACAATGAGATTCCTCTTTACACTTACCAAGATGTTTATAATAACAATAATTTTATGATGTATGTATATAGACAATAACAAGGTTGGTGAGGATATAGAAAAATTAGAATTCTCAAAAAATGCTGGTGGGAATGTAAAATGTTTCAGCCCTTCTAAAAACTGTCTTGTGGTTTCTTAAAGAGAAAACATATAGTTATCATTTGACCCAGCAATTTCCCTCTTAAATATATGCCCATGAAAAATGAAAACATATGGTAAGCAAAAAGTTGTACATGAAAGTTTATAAGAGTATTGTTCATAATAGGGAAATGTGGACACAATCTACAAGGCAAACAACTGGTGAAGAGTTAATCGCCCCATACCTTGAAATATTATTTAGGAAAAAAAAGGCATGAAGTACTGATACATTCTAAAATATGGATGAATCTTTACAGTAGCCAATCACAAAATATCATATATTATATGCTTTCTTTTATATGCTATTTAAAATTTGTCAAATATATACAGACCTTGTGTTTCAGGTGGTGAAGAAGAATAGGGTGTGACTGCTAATAGGTGTTGAGTTCCTTTTAAGGATGAAAAATTCATTCTAAAGTTAGCTTCTGGTTATGGTTTCATAACCCTGTGAATGTTGTAAACACTCTTGAATTTTATCTTTTATAGGGTTGAATTGTATAGTATGTAAATTATGTCTCAATAAATCTGTTAAAAATGAATATGGTAAATTGAGGGATAATTTATATATAATAAACAAAGTATGTAAATTATGTCTCAATAAATCTGTTAAAAATGAATATGGTAAATGGAGGGATAATTTCTATATAATAAACAACAGTGTAGTAACTGGCATTAAAAGTTTCATTCTTATGAATTTAAGATATGTAAATATTTTATTAAAATTTACATATAATTGTGCTTTGAATTTGTAATTATGATTAATATTTAAATGATTTACATTGTGTTCAACCATTTTGTTTATTAATTCATATAGAATAAATAGTATATAGCATCTGGTAGTGTCAACAGTTTGTAATCTGAAAATCGTATCTTATGAGCTACATGAAGGACATTTGCTTCAGCAGCCAATTGTTGAACATAATGCTGTCATCAAAGGCCAGGGGCCCATAGTGCTAGAGAATTTTGTGTTCCAGGTACCTGAGTATCATGGCACCAGTCCCAAGCCCTTCCTTTTGGGTTAGAGAGCAGGGGCCAACCATTAAAATCAGGAGATCTTGACATATTTAGTTCCAACTAAGCTGTCCCAAATTTCTGCCTTTATATATATTAGATATGTTTCTCCTTTTGAGTCAGTGGTATTAATTTTAATTTTCAAACTAGCTGCAGGATGAAGTCACTTAGTAAAGCATATGCAATATACAAATTAGTCCTTATTCATTATTTTGAATGGTGTACATTTTTTGATGAAATGAAGAAATTTGCATGAGAGCCTGAGATCTAGATGCTCCAAAATCTCCGAATCTTTCTGCTAAAAGAGTCAGTTCTTGTGGCATTTTGTGATTATTTTATGAATCCCAAAAAAGGGAAAGATTATGTGTTTAAACTAATCTATATCTTCGGGAGTGATACACTTCGATTGCATATAATTCCTTTGATAGGCTTTTAAATAGATTATTAATAACATCAATTATGGACATTTAATTGGACTATGTCCATGGGACATGATTCATTTTGAGTCTCTGCCCTCTTGCTGGGTCTGATGAAAATGGAGACACAGAGAGAGAAACACAGACACAGGCAAAGGAAGTGACCACTTTTGACCCTGCCTTGTGTGAGAAGCCTAGAAGATTGCTTAAGCACAAAGTTTCCAATAGGCTGGACCTGTAGATCAGTTCAAGAAGAGAGAAGCTCCCAAGAAGCTCAAAGAGCTGAGGTCCAGGGAGAGAAGAGCTATAGCTTGCAGCTGAACTCAGGAAGAATGAAGCATAGTTGAGACTCATAGAGGCAGCCAGGAATGAGACAAGCCCTCTGTCTGGTTGCCTTCAGCTGAGATCAAACCTTGGCAGAGATCCATGGAAATTTTGCTTTACCATGTGGCAGCTGATTTTTGTGAGAAAGCACCTCTTATGGTGCCTGGATTTGAACTTTTCAAGACTTTGGAACTGTAAAGATTTACCTCAAATAAATTTCCATTATATAACCCAACCCATTTCTGGTACTTTGCATCACCAGCCCTTTGGCAAAGTAAAATAGTCATTTGGCCTAATTCCATAAGAATTGCATCTCCTTTAGTAGAGAAAACACAATGACATCAACTGGAACAAGAGCCTCACAAGACTGATTATTGTGCTTCATAAAATCAAGAGACATCAGCACTCATTACATTCAGACCAGTAAACATGTGCAAATCACAGCTTAACACAAAGTCCTAATGTGAGAGGTAATAGCTTACACACAACGTACATTTGTAGGACTTCACTAATATGAACTGTGTGAACTGGGAGAATAGATTTTAGGGACAATTATTGAGAGTGTTAGAATTGAGTGATGGGAAAAATTTAATTATTGGGAAGTGAGAATATATTGAATAAGGACTTGGCATTCAGTTTTCTCATAATATATATGGTCATATCCTTGGAGTTTGGGCAGGATAATTGGTTATAGCAAATAGTACAATGATATGTGAATTTCCTGGGTGAAAGATTGAGAAAGGGATCATTTACCAGAGGAACAGTGCATTGGGGAAAGGAGACTACTCAGACATTTTTAGGGTTGTTGAATATAAATTCTGACCTGTCACTGATACAAGAGGACTTCAAATACTATCATAACTCTCAGGTTATGGTTGACACTCATTAAGATCACATTATGAATTGATTTTTGGTTCAAGACTGCTTCAGATAAGGTTTAGTGTGGCTGTAAATCTATCCTGTGATTATTTTCCCATTGTTCAAATTTGCAACTTGAACAAATATACTTAGGACCTGGAAGAACCCTCCTACTCATTCTTCTGAAATAAGAACACTTACATAACAGAAATGATAGAAAATTTGAAGAAAAATCATATTTTATAAGGATGTCAGAGACATTAGCAAAGATAGATTTGAAAGATTCAAGGTCCCCATGATATCACTATTGCATTAATTTGTCTGGTTCATCCAACAAATAGATGAATTGTAGTATATGACTAAGGACTATTATAATATTACACATTCTGTAGAAATTACAGAATGAGAAATATTAACTTGATTAGATGATCAGAGCTTCTGAAACCTGTTTCGTGGCTCTGAATTTGTGAATGAATTTTTCCTAACCACACGAAATGGCTAAACAAATGAAATTCACCTTTATGTTGCAAAAAACAATAGTATTTTGCCTAACGACTACGTTATTTCTTGTCATTTTTTTTTCATAATAGAATCCTAGGGGAGTCCTTCTTATGAATATTATGCAAAATATTAATATGATCCACTATATTGATACCATTATGCAAAATAGACTGGTGAGCAAGGCCATATGAAAGAGAACTGAAGTACTTGAGTCAACTTTCACATTTATGAATGAGGCCATCTTGGACCATCTACCCCATTTGAGTTGTCAATATGTTTCTAGGTGAGACCAGCAGAAGAACCATCTAGCTGAATCCTGCCCAAACTGCAGAATCATAAGAAAATAGTTTTGTTTTGTTTTTTTAGTTAAATTTTGGGGTTGTGAATTCAAACCACTTATTTTTTATTACTTTTTTTCACATTATGTTGGTAATTGGCAGTTTGTTTTGTTCTCTAGTACACTGCAATAAGTATCTTAAACATGACAAATTACACAACTTCCAGAAATTTTAAGATAAAGATCATGAACATGTTTCAGGGACTGCCACATGATGAAGTTCTTAGAAATTCTGTAGTCTAGGGCATAAAGAGATAACCTCAAATATACCAAAAAAAAAAATATGAAAGGTTATTTTTTGACACCTCCTACCACTGGAAAATAGGCACAGTACTTGATGGTTCTTTGTATTTTGGAAGCCATGTGTACTATACCTGGGAGTGTTATTCTCAATCAGTGCCTGAGAAGGCTGCTAGTTGTCAGTGGAATCCCCTGAAAAAATTAAAGTAAGAAAGGACTCAGACCCCATTTATGTGAAGTTGAGTGTCACTTGAGCATTTAAAAACCTGAGAGCTAACAGCTGAGTGTGAGGAAATCTAGTTTGGGTCATAGGAAGATTAAGTTGATGAATATCATTTATGGACCCAAGACCAGCTACAGCAATAAGGACTGAAACTTGATTTATCTAACTCAATTTACATCAATTTTGGCAGATTTGAAAGGGCACTTGAAAAGTTTGACTTGAACGACTTCTCACAAGGAAAATGGATTCACTTTTAGAGCCTTTAGAAGTCACACAGTCCTGCCAACAGCTTGATTTTGGTTTACCCTCAAAGGGTTTACTCTCAAAAATTTAAAGAGTGGAAGCTTATGCTGCAAGTCATCACAGGAATCAGAAATCAGTGGAGACACAATTAAGAAGGAAAGCAGTGAACCTCAGCACTATTGATTACACTGTTTTCCAATTAAATGGAACTTTTTAAAAGAGTGGAATAATTCAAAGTCAACACCTAAATATCTCTAAAACAGAATTTTATAAATAGATACAGGTATAGATATATACATAAGTTAATTGGATATAAAAGATATGTATAGTATAATCACATAAATCTCAAATATTTGATGAAATGTTTTGAATTCATATTAAAGCTCTTAATGCCAGAATTCATTGGGTTTTAAATTTCACAAAAAGAATTTTTTTTTTATTATTTTAAAGTGAAAAGTCAAGAGGAGATTAAAGCTCCTTGTTAAGTCTTTGATATGTTTCTGAAAATGGAATGAGACTTTGGGGAAATACTTTCCAAAGGTCATTATCATTTTGCATCATTCTCTTTAAATAGACCTTCTAAGAATCAGAGAAAAGGCCATTTATTGTCAAAGATGCAGTGAAATGGTAGACCTCAATAAGAAAATGGAACCAGACTAAAAAATGCTGATTCCTGCCAACCTTTGAGTATGTGGCTACTAACTATTCACAAAGCAATTCCCAAGATTCACTGGAACTAATCATAAAGCATTTCTGAAGGCACAATTTCTACTTTATTCTGGTCAGCTGCTCTCAAATTATCTCACTGAGAAATAGAAAAATAAAGCAAAACTGAAGTCCTGGAAAATACTGGTGAGATTTTCTTCTAAATATGTATCTTATAATCTATAGAGAAGTTTTAAGGAAAAAGGGAATTCAATTAAATTGCTATATTTTGAGCATCTGTAATAAATTTACAAAATGCTGTTCCAGAAGTAAAGGAGAGTAATTTAAGAGGAAGCTAATAAGATAATAATATGTATTCTTGCATGACTATGATATAGAATAGCATGAATGTGAATAAGAAAATGCCAGTCTAAACCTTTATACTTTCAAAGGACAATGAGAGATTATCATGTTTGAGACTCTCAGAAAGGAGAAGAAAGAATCATTTGAGCTGGGTATTTATTCAAGGAGAAAACAGGACTCCTTTCTTCTCCTCTAAGACCTTGTGGCATGGACAATGTGTCCCAATTCAGGCCAATACCTAAATGCCCAGTTTCTACTGGATGAAATTCAGCAAAAATTCATAGTTGTCAAAAACTTCTGTTATTGGAGTTCCCTTAAAATGAAGAGCTCCTCAGTGGGGAATAGTATATTTCCTTTATTACCAAAGGAAAAGACAAAGGGTATTCAGCATGTAAAAGCAGAGGGATGTGCTTGAGCTCCAAATTTGAATTATTTCATTGTGGTTATTATTACTTTGCATATCATATGAGAAGGCACACTTGTAGTTACTACTCCACCCACTCTGATCAGCAGACCAAAGGACATGCAAACTATCACACTGTCCCAAAACTGTAAATTCTTGGCATAGTGTTGCTGTAAAGGTGTCGCTTAGAGTAGAGTTCAGTTAAAACTGTTAGGCAGTAAATTTGAAATGATGTTGAGTAGATGTGGTCTCAAATGGATAAAGTTCCCAATGATTTTAAGATACTGTATAACCACAGCATAACATATAATTAGAGGAATCATTTATATCTATGGATTGATTTGAGGAAGCACAAAGAAAGCCCTTTAAATCAATACTATTCCACAAACTATTTTCCACCCCAAAATTCCAGTGACTCTAATAGAGTCCCTGAAATACTACCACTGAATTCTCCTAGACCCATTTAAATTATCTTTCAGTGATGTCCTGTTCAGGAAACTTTTAATTCATCCAAACTGGAAGAAATAAAATAAGCTAGCACGAAAACTGAAGGGTTAGAAGAATGCATGAGGAAGTGCTGGATGGCATTTATGGGTCAAGATACAAGTGATTGAAAGCCAAGAAGAAGGCAAAATAAAGTCTAGAGATTCCTCAAACCATGACAGTTTGAAAATAGAGAAATTATTAGAGACCACATTCTAACTTTCAATTCAAGCAGATTTTGCTTTGTCTCCAGCAGCTTTTTTTATTGCTTGATCTTCTCTCATTTCTACCTATTTATGACTATTTATTTCAGGTTGACAAGTGACTTTATAACATGATAGAAATAACTCTTGGAATGATAGAGATGATAGTGAAATAAAAATTTGCTAATTGCACAAATAAGGAAACTGAAGCTCCAGGACATTAAATGTTTCAACCATGATTATTGCCCAGTTAATCAGGTTTGTAAAATTTTGAATTGTACAATTTTGATTGTCTTGTTACTATACTATACCATCTCCTCACTGTAAAATGCTTGAAATCAAATAGAGAGAATTTATCTGATGTACCCCAAAATCTGAGTATCATAAGTAGGAGAAAGTGCAAAATTCACGTAGTCTCAACTACTTGAGTCCTTACTGATGAATGCAATGAGAAGGCATAGTTATATTCAGAGGGGAAAAATGTGGCCATATGTTTTGATTTTCTGTGTCAAATAGAGGTGAATTTTTCCAGATATAAAAGTATTACCATATCCCCAAAGACAAGTGTTTTTCCAAAATTAGTTTGAGCAAATTATACAGAATTAAAACTAAATAAATATTTAGAAAAAAATAAAGCAGGTGACTAAACCTTAAAAACTGGTGAGGGAGGTGGTAATTTCGGTGGGTGACTTAGTGATGTAGAGGATTCATGCTATTTCTTTGGACTTTGTTTGCTCATCTGAAGTGAATGAATTGACTGTTGTATATAGATACAATGATTAAAATAAGCTCCCTACATTTCTTTAAGTATCTGTAACAAGCAACAGTGAGTAAACATTTTCCATTATCCACTAATGTGATTATCTCATTGTTCAACATTAGAAACAATGCTGTGTTCCATTTTATGTTTTCATTCAGATAATTTAATTCTTCCTTGGGAATTTTCTCTGCTGGATTAATTCCATGGAAAAAATCAACACTGTATCTGAATTCATTTTCTTGGGCCTTCCTCAGAACCCAGAGATTGGAGAAGTTTGTTTTGTGGTATTTTCTTTCTTCTATACAGCCGTTCTTCTGGGAAATCTCCTCATCATGCTAACAGTTTGCACTGGCAACCTTTTCAAGTCTCCTATGTAATTTTTTCTAAATTATTTGTCTTTTGTGGACATTTGTTACTCCTCAGTGACATCTCCTAAGATGATTGTTGACTTATTAGCCAAGAGAAAAAGTATCTCCTATGTGGGGTAGATGTTGCAAATCTTTGGGGGACATTTTTTTGGTTGTACTGAGATCTTCATTCTTACCATAATGACTTATGATCATTATGTGGCCATTTGTAAACCCCTACACTATATAACCATCATGGACAGGGACAGATGCAATAAAATGTTGCTGGGGACCTGGATAGGTGGCTTCTTACACTCCATTATCTAGGTAGCTCTAGTGGTCACCCCCCCTTTTGTGGCCCCAATGAGATTGATCACTACTTTTGTGACATCCACCCTGTGCTAAAACTTGCCTGTGCAGACACATATATTGTTGGTGTTGTCACAACAGCCAACAGTGGGGCCATCACTATGGTGAGGTTTGTTATGCTTTTAATCTCCTATACTGTCATCCTGATAACCCTGAGAGAGCAGTCATCAGAGGGCAGGTGCAAACTTTGTCTACCTGTGGCTCCCACATTGCTGTGGTCATCATCTTTTTTGGTCCCTGTATTTTCATGTATATGCATTCCAATACTAACTTTTCAGAGGATAAGTTGGTGGCTGTCTTTTACATCATTATCACCCCTATGTTAAATCCCCTGATTTACACACTGAGAAATGCAGAAGTAAAGAATGCAATGAAGAAACTGTTGGGCAGGAAACAATTCTTGGAGGATAATGGCAAATAGTTTGAAGTAATAATAATTTAAATTAATGACCTAAAATTTTCTCAGCCTTAATTACCTCACCTGCACAATGAAGACTATAATAACAATCTCACAGGTGTTTTGGAAGTAACAAAGGTGAAAATAACAAAATTTACAGATACAAAGTAATTCTTATCATAATTATTATTACATTCACTCCAATATTAATAATCAAATAATTTTACAAAAATAACAGAAAGTTTATTGAAGGAAGAATATCATCAGGACCCCACTCAACATTATTGTTTTCTCTTCCCCATTTTTGCCTTTTTGTAATTTTCTTTAGAGTGAAAGTATGCTGTGACATATTAATCACTCATTTTATGTATATTACCTGAAAGATAGAATACATAAAACTAGCAGCGTTCTGAACTGAAGCGTTATGATATAAGTGCTCCCAAACGCAGATTCCTGAGAAAACCAAAACCAATAAGCATGGATTGAGAGGGGAGGAATGAGAAAAATGCAAAAGGGATGAAAAAAGTTTAAAAGACAAAAATGCATGTTATCTTCTGGTAATTGGAAAAGACTTTTCCTTTCACTTGAGCTCAATTTCTTTGCCCATGCAAGGACATTGGAAAAACTTAGCTTTAAGTTCCCTCTTTTAAATGTAACTCCCATGAATTTGCTTCTGTTACCTGGACTTTAATTTTTGCCTCTACTATGTAGCCAGAATCCCTGTTAATAAAACATGACTGACAGATAAATTGAAGAACTGAATATCAACTGTCACTGGTGTAGAATATGTTACTGTGACTCATATCAAAGGGGCAAAAACAATTTACTGTCAGGCATCACTGGTAAACCATATTTATTCCAATGTTTGAACCAAACAGCTCCAATGAATATAGTGAGCCATTTCTCACTGCTTTGCATACATACCTAATCAGAATTTCCAGCTCTCAATTCTCAAATACTTCTTCTAGAGAAACAATGGTATGCCTTCTCACGTGAACTGACACTTTCCTCAGAGATAGGTTCTTCCTTTACCATAAAGCACACATGGGCTTTATTTCTCTAGCAGGTGAACTTATCATTGACAGCCACTCTGCCATTGTTCCATTGCTGTTTCCACAAATCAGATTTCCCAGGTAATGTTTATGTCTATGGTTGTGGTGTGTGTATGCATGTGCCTCTGAATGTCTGTGAAAACATTACTCTTGTTGAAGAATATGCATTGTTAATGCCTAAGAAATGTGTGCTTCTGTTGAAGAATTGAAGTCAGGAAAGATGAAAAAAAGCAAGAACTCTTGTTTAGAATGTACAATCAAGAAATCAAAATCCTTTGCCCTGGGATCACACAAATCCATGGCTTTTGTTCCAGTATGGACACTTATTACCTAGTGCCTATGGGTCTCCATTTACTCAATTTTAAAATGAAGACCACATTAGTAATTCTTCAGCTTGACTCTCAATTGGAATCACCTTGAGAGATTTTTTAACAGAACTTAGTACAAGCTATTCTGATTGCATAGGCGAGGGTTAAAAGATATATAAAAATTTGCATTTTTTAAAATTTTCTATTTTAATTTTTATGTAGCCAGTGTACACATCTCAGGAAATATGACTTTGGAATTATTGAGACTAGAACTTTTATTCTCCTAGCGTTTAAGAGGTGAGTCATTGGAATCCAAAGATCCTTACTTTATTTCTATACCTTCATCTGCTCTGCTTACCAATACAAAGAGAGATGAAATTGAACTGGTCTAAAAAACAGAAATAAAGATATGTTGCCAATACCCTTCTCCTTATGTTTTTGCTATAAAATGTTTGAAATTGGGGGATAATATTCCTGCTATTACAGGCCTGAGGTCCTTAGGAATGTAAAAGTTGCTAGATTCATGACTCAAAAGGCTGGAAGGGTAGCAAATGAAATATTACTCAAGTTTCCACCAGTGATATTAAAATTTTTTTCTGAGTTACAAAAGTTTCTCATAGTAAATCTCCATAAGACAAGCTTAGAGAGTCTCCTTTTGGTTCTTTGGAAGGATATGACCGAGAATGATGAGAACTCAGACTCTCTTCAGTTTTGAGGAGCAAGTCTGGTCAATACAACAATTTATTCTGTAAATGTACAATAATAACCCTGGCTTCCAGCTTTTACTGTCTAATTTGCTGCCACAAGATGGGGTATTGACTTTATGAAAAAGAAGCATTCATTAATGAAAGTAAATGGCACTAGTTCTCATTTTCCTGATAAAGAAATTTATTTCATAGTGTAAAACTTTGAAAATATACCTCCTTGTTCCTTCTAATTAGTGGTTATACACCTGTTCTCTGAAGCATAAAATATTTTAAACAAATTTCCCTGCAATGCTCAATTGAATGTGAAAAGATAGCTTTCATATTCCTCCATATGGCATCCTTTTAATCATTTAAACATATCCAGGAGATTAAAAAATTTCCCACATGTCAATGTCTCCAGAAATTCCCTATTTCTATATTTTCTGAGTGGGAATGCCTCATTTTGTCAATGTTTTGAAGCATCCAGATTTTGCATGGTGACCAACTTTGAATACAATATGAACTTATATATTATGCACGGTAAGAATGCGAGTTACATGTAGTGTACCTGAAATCAAATTAAGGCTGTGATTATACCCAGCCATGCCCAGCTTAGATAAGGTGAACCCCAACTAATCCACAGACATATAGGCAAGTGTTAAACACTTGTAATAAGCCATGAGTTTTGGAAGGTCTAGTTATACAGCATTAATGAGTGGAATGATACAAGAATGGAAAGGTTAAATTGTGGAAGAGGGAATTTCAAGGCATGTTCTTGAATTTATAGAGCCTCTCATATATTTATTGTGAAATACTTTGCAAGGAGCAGTGAAAAAAAAGGCAAATTAGAGAGAATGGATATGAGGGACAGCACATAATTTTGCTTATACACATAAAAGTGAAATTCTAAATATCTAAGTGGGCAGTCAACTTATCTTCCACTTTTCCTTCCATGAATAAGATATAGGAGGAGAACCATGCTTAGGTTGATTCCATTTAAACTTTCTCTTGATAAGTTATAGGAAGATTTTTAAGAAAAGATAATACATGCTATGTTCAAATGAAACTAAGGACACAATTTTTCACAATCATCAAATGAAAAATGATGATCTGATACAGGCATGCAGCCCAACAAGATATTTATACTATAAGTGTTGCCTCCCACCCAAAAAAGTAAAATAATAGTTTATATCTAATGCACATTCCAGCATTGGGTTGTACATTGTGTAGGGAAGAATTTTCCATAATATTTATATTACATCCACTTTATCTCTTTCATCCACTATTTTTCCTAAGATATACTGGATTCCTCACAAGTTCAATATGCCTTTGAGATTTCTCCACTATCCTGCTTGGTATATCATGGGTGCTAGAATAATGTTATTCTGATTTGACATTAAATATATATGGTTAATGAGTAAGGCACAGTGGTTTCACAACAGTAAAGAAGAAAATAAACCAATGAAAATGAGTAATTTTTTCTCAAAGTAAAAAATTTTACACTTACTTTCAAATTTGTATTTAAAATGTTCTAAGAGCAATGTTGGTCAAAAATATATGTCATATTTGGTGATGTGGATCTGTTAGCTACATCTTTTTATAGGGATGGAGTTGAGATTTTATTAATCAAAAGGTAAATTTTTATACAAGCTGTGATAATAATATCACATATTTATTAATTTTCCTCAACACTAATGCTTATAATTCCCACCCCTAAATTCTAATTGTATCACTTCTTTGGCAAATGTAATTGCTTTTTGTAACTCTATAGTCTACCAAATTGAAACCCTATGCTTTTCATGGATTGATCACTGAGAAACATGGATGGTTCCTGGAGAACGTCCTTCTTTCTTTATTTTTTTGTTATTGACTTTGAACTGTAGATTGCTGCATTATCACAAGTTTTTTCTCATAACTTTTGGAAGTAGTTTATTCTTTTGCCACCACTAATGCATTTCATTTCTGGCTATGGATTACACCCTTCCTCCACATTGCTTCTTTTACCGGCTTTACTATGTCCCTTTTCCATTCCAGCTACCTGGCAAATTACTGAATTTCTCAGGCTCTGATGTTTCAATAATTTGTAATGGAATCTCTCTTACCCTGTTCCTGGAAACTTGGCACATTTGTGAATTACTGAGAGTCAGTGGTTTACAAATGTGGCCCATGTACATTTCAGAGAGGGCTCAGTTACACAAGTTTGTGACTCCCTGAAAGACTGATCATAAATGTGCCTGGAGCTTAGGAGTTCATTATTTCTAATCTTGAATGAAGCATGATGCTATCAAGTGTGGGATCTTCAGTCTGCGAGATTATGAGGGATCAAACAATGCAAGTCAGAATTCCCATGGAAGTTCATGTTTGTGGAGTGAATACTGAGCAGGGAAAATCAAGAGATCAGAGACAGCTAGACTCATAATTCTCTTTCATTTTAACCCTTTTATAGATGGTATTAATGTACAATATTTTTGCCTGCCTTTCTAAACATGTTCATTGAGACACAGTAACTCAGTCGTGTTTGATGTGAAGTTCTTGCTGGCTCTCTCACACCTTCCTTTGTATTCGTGGTCTCATATATCTGTTTCACTTCCTTTTATGGTCAGACCAAATTTGGAGGAATTTCATTTCCAAACAAAGTTTTAGCATACAACTTGGCCTCAGGTTTGGTTTTCCATGGAAACCAGTCAACAACATGCATCATTAAGGGAATTTAAGAACATTTTTAACTTATACTAATTAGGAGGAATATATTTTCAATTTACTAAGCTTTTTAAAAAGTTGCATATTCAATGGATGAGCGAGAATTTTGGTAAACTGAGGAATCTTGTGGGAAGATGGATCTGCCATGTATAAAAAGCTAAATATTAGGTGATGAGCTGGCCCTGATTACTTGTTCTCAAAGTATAGAAGGTATCAAATATCATAAAAAAATAATAAAAAATTAAAACAGTTCTGGAAGAGATAAAAAGAACCATAACTACAAATAGTAATTAAAAACTAATTACATGGCCTCATACCCTATAAGTCTAGTTGTTGTTTTTTTTTAAACAAATAACCAGAGAGATTTTGTGTGTTTGTGAACCGCTATTATTGTACCTAAGTCAAGAAAGCATGCAAAACTGAGCAGAAAATCACTGTGTAAAGCCCATGTCCATATTTTCATTTCAGATTATTGTGAAATACTCTATGAAACCTGATCATTAAATGCCTTTCATAAGATATGTATATACATAGTTATGCAGAGAGAGAGAGAGAGAGAGAGAGAGAGAAGAAAGGTGGGAAGGGTGGCAAAGAGGGAAAAAGGGAGAAAAGAAAGCAGGAGAGAATGAAATAATAAAATTGCCAGTAATGTTTGAAATATATTTAAGCCCAAATTCAAATTTAAACAAACATATCCAAAATATTTAGTAATTAATACATTCAATTAATGATTTATTCATAATTAAAAAGTGAAAGATCCTTTGTCTTGATCAAGAATCTTTAAGGATTGTCACAGTCTAAAGGAGGTTTACCAAGAAGGATAATTGTCTCATAATTAATGAAATACATGACTATCTTTAGAGACCCTTCCAGGGAATATATGGAAGAAATTTTCTCATAGAATTTAACAAGAGTATGATCCTTTTTAGGTAGTCTGGATTCAATCACCCAATCATATGCTTTACTTAACAAATTTAAGCATTCTTTTATTTTACCTATCCTAAAAATCTCATCTAACTCTAGTTTTCACTTTTTTTTCCTACACAAGTCTTCTATCAGAAGATAATTAGAAGAAATTACCTGTTCCCATCATTGCATGATCATTCAGAATGCTTCCATTGCCCCCAAATACCCCCTCAACTATCTTATCTATTACTCCCTCCCCCTCTCCTTGGGACCCAAGGAGAACATCAAACTTCACTCCTTGAAGGACAAGAATCTTGCATACTTGCAACAATGCTGAGGGTTGGACACATTAATCTGTCCTCCCCCATTAGGAACTTCCCATGCTCTTGAAAGACACCCCCCTGTGTTTCAGAACATATCCAGACTCTGAAGCATGGGAGTCTAACTCCTTCCTGCTCATTATGTGGGTCTCTCCCGACTGATACAGCACATTATCACAAAATGATGAATCACACATTATCTAGAAGACTGCCCCAGGTGTGCCCTGTCCCAAATGCCGGCCCATTCAACACCCTAAACCTGTAACACTTCCTTGTAATATTGCCAATAGAGTTTTCTCAACATTGTAGTTTCACCCATGTAACCACCTGTCCCTAGTGTTCACCTATTCCCTCCCCCAACCCTCCTCCAGATTCTTGGGCCATCCAACAAATACTCCCCACCCTACTCCCCTGTTAAGCTTGCACTGCTCATCCCAATAATATCCCTAGACCACTGTCATATTTTTTCACTGTGCAACTACTCCCTTCCACCTTATTATAGATTTTCCCCATATGGGTGTCGGCTCACAACTTTCTTCTCCCTTCCTATTTCCTGCAACCTATCTTCCAGACTCTAGCTATCTGAGTTTGCTGGTATCACTTAATTCATATAAGAGAGTTCATGTAATATTTGTCTTTCAATGTCTGGCTTGCTTCACTCAACATAATGTTCTCAAGATTCATCCATGTTATCCCATGTGTTGTACTCTATTCCTTCTTACAGCTGAGCAATATTCCATTGTAAGTATATACCACATTTTGTTTATCCATTCATCTGTTGATGGGCATTTGGGTTGATTCCAAGTTTGGCAATAGTGAATAATGCCGCTATGAACATTGGTTTGCATATATCTGCTCATGTCCTTGCTTTCAGTTCTTCTGGGTTTATACCCAGCAATGGAATTGCTGGATCATATCGCAGATCTATATTTAGTTTTTGAAGAACCGCCAAACTGTCCTCTGCAATGGCAGGACCATTCTACATTCCCACCAAGAGTGGATGAGGGTTCTCATTCCTGCACATCCTTTCCAACACTTGTAAGTCCTCTGTTTTTTTAATGGCCACCAGTCTAATGAGTCTAAGATGGTATCTCATTGTAGTTTTGATTTGCATTTCCCTAATAGGTAGTGATTTTGAGCGTCTTTGCATGTGCTTTTTAGTCATTTGTATTTCTTCTTTGGAGAAATGTCTGCTGAAATTGCTTGCCCATTTTTTAAATGGGTTATTTGTGTTTTTATTTTCAAGATATAAGTTTTCTTTTTATATGTTGGATATTAGGCTCCTATCAGATATATGGTTACCAAATATTTCACTTTCTTGACAAACTCCTTTGAGGTGCAAAAGATTTTAATTTTTTAAAATCTATTTTTTCTTTAGCTACTCATGCTTTGGTTATGAAGTTCTTGAAGCCATTTCCTATTACAAGGTACTTTAGATGTTTCCATACATTATCTTCCAAGGTCTTTAAGGTCTTGGCTCTTATATTTAGATCTTTGATCCATCTTGAGGTGATTTTTGTATAAGGGAAGAGATGATGTTCCTCTCTCATTCTTTTGGATATGGATATCCTGTTTCCCAAGCACCATTTGTTGAGGAGGCCATTATCTCCCAGTTAAGTGACCTTGGTGGCCTTGTCAAATATCAGATAACCAGTTATGCAAGGATCTATATCAGAACTCTCAATTTGGTTCCATTGGTCAGTTTATTGTTTTTTGTGCAAATACCATGCAGTTTTATCCACTGTAGCTTTGTAGTATGCTTTAAAGTCAGGTAGTATGAATCCTCAAATTTTGTTTTTCTTTTTCAATATATCTTTGGCTGTTCAGGGTCTCTTGCCTTTCTAAGTAAATTATATAGTTAGTTTTCCCAATTCAATAAAAAATGCTTTGTTGAATTTATTGAGTTTGCATTCAATCTGTATATTGTTTTGGGTAAGATAGACATCTTAATGATGTTTAGTCTTCCTATCCTTGAACAGGGAATATACTTCCATCTATTTAACTCTTTTGATTTCCTTTAACTACACTGTGTAGTTTTCTGTGTATAAGTCATTTACATCTTTAGTTAAGTTTATTCCTCAGTATTTTATTTTTTTACTTACTATTGTAAATGGTATTTTTTCTTGATTTCCTCCTCAGCATTGCCACAGTGGGTGGAGATTCACAAAACAACTGAAAGATTATTGAGTTCCCATCCTGGGAAGCTCTAATGGAACATCCTTTAATGGAACAGTAACAATCCCCCAAGTGCAGGGGCAATGACTAGTGATGAAGGATGGTCCATTGATGGCCCTTGATGTTGATAACTATGCTTGAGAGCCTTTTGCTCTTGAAATTTCAACTTAGCCTAGTGTTGGAGAGTGCCTAAGAGTTGCCTCCTGAAAGTCTCCTTATTTTTCATACATAGTCTCTCTCTAATCCCATCTCAGCATATAAATGCATTATCTTCCCTCCAGCTTGAGACCTAACTCCAGGGGATGAGCCTCCCTGGCACTGAGGAATTACTACCAAGCACAAGCTGGAGATACAACTGGAAAAAGACCTTGAATAAATGGGGGGAAAGGTAAAGATAAGTGAGTGTATATGTTTAAGAAACTTCAAAGTGAAGTCATCAGAGAGGTAACGCCTATGCATGTCTCAGCAGGGTCTCATAGATGGCCAAGGTAGATACTACCCCAAATAGTGGGGATCCTGAGGGGTCTGGAGACACCCAGGACCTACAGTCATGGCAGATTGCTCCAGCATTTGGTGCCTTGCCAGTAGGCCCCTCTTTGAAGTTTGTGCTCCTTAGTGTGACAGAGTTGTCCTTAGATGTGACTTCACTGCACATGCCTCTTCTGTCCCTTTTTTTGAAACTATTCTTGGTGTTGGAGTTGGTAGGTAATTGTCCAAAAAACTTTATTCTCTGGGCTGTCCATGTGCCAGCTGAGCCCTGAAATTCAACAAAATTGCAATATCTATTCTCCAGTTCATTGGACTCACACAGGACAACTAACAAAACATGATGATGTACAATGACCAGCCCAAGGAACCAAGAGAGTGTATAACTGCAATCAAGAAAGTTCCATCCATCTTCCCCATGGGATCAAAGCCTCCTCTCAATTAGAAGTGGAATGAGCAACACCATCCCAGAATCCTCAGGATTGGGGAATGAATTATTGACTAATGTACATTTTCTGTTATACTTTTATAGACTTATTTTGATTCTAGCAATGGAAGAAACCATAGCTTTCATATGGAAGCAGTTGCCACTAAAGGTTCTGAGGGCAGGGAGAGGGAAATACAGGTGAAATATGGGAGCTCTTTGGGGTATTGGTAATTTTTCTGAATGACATTACAATGAGTTATGGGCCATTACATATCTTGCCATAACCTACAAAATTGTGCAGGAGAAAGTGTAAACTGCAATGTAAATTACAATCCATGCTTAGTGGCAATGATCTAAAATGTTTTCATCAATTGTAATGAATGCAACACACTAATGAAAGATGTTGTTAATGTTGGAAAATGTGGGAGGTGTACGAAATGGGGCATATGGGAATCGCCAATATTTTTATGTACTGTTTATGTATTCTAAATTACTTTTAAAAAATAAAATAAAATAAATTAAAAATAAAACAAAAATAAAATGTATCCATCCATTTAAAAAATAATTAGAGAGAACCCATCCTCCACTGGAGGCACAAGAAGCCACATGAGCTATTGCAAGGTTGGATTGGAAGTTCCATTTCACAAAAAAGGGGAAAGAAGAGACAGTTGGTCATCAACTTCAGTTTCTGATTAGTAAATTCAGCGGGCTAAAGTATAATTCTAAGAACAGCTGAAGTTTGAACCTGTCCAAGTCAGAAAGTGGTCGGTAGGCACATTCTTAACTTTGGGCCTGACACAATGCAGGGTTGTCTGAAAATCACAGTGCTTATAGGGACAAGCTTCTTTCCATGTAGATAAGACTTGAGGTAGCCCCAGGCCTACCTCAGGCAGAGTGGAAGGTAGGGGAGCTGTGCCAGCCACTCTGAGAAATTATAGGCCACACCAAGGAGGCTGGTGATGATCCAACTTTGGCAGTGCAAGCCACCCCAGGAGCTATTCTCTGGCAGAAATTGGAAGCTTCATCTCCCAAAAAGAGCAGAGGAAGAGATGGTTGGCCACCAATTTCAGCTACTGATTAGTAAATTTGGCTGGCTAGAGTATAGCCTTAAGAACAGATAAAATTTGAAACTATCTAAGTCAGAAACAGGCTGGTAGCCACCAGTTTTACTCCACCCCCAGCATGAGGGGTATCTCGGCTGACTGAAAATCACAGTGATAGTAAAGACCGGTTTCTTTCACCCAGATTGGCATGCAGTTTTAGCCTAGGATTCAGCCCCATTTCTAGAGGGAGGAAGATGGTGGATCTTGCATCAGCCTAACCAGGTAACTGCAGGCACATTTGGCTAGCACCAACAGAATAATCAGAAGTGTACCAGGGCAACTGCTGTCAAATTGGACCTGCACTGCATAGATTCCTGCCCACACATGCAGCTCCATCCCCACCCTAGGCAAAGGAGAAAGGGGCATGAATCTTAAGCATTCTCTCTGGGAACTACAGTCAAAGCCTGAATGACTTGGATTTTTCCACATAGCTGTGGCTTTTTCTCCCTAAGCCTGGCAAAGGAGAAAGTTGGGAGAAGTTCATTGGTCCTTGGGGCAATGAGCACAGCTTGAGCCTCCACAGCTTATAGCATCAACTACATCCTTGGCTACTAAGTCACAACTGGCAAGGGAGAAAGAGTAGGAATCCTTAAACCAAAGAGAAAATCTGCACCTTGAGTAAATACTCTAGTAAACCAGATGCCAAGCCACAAACAAAAAATTACAATCCACACCAAGAAGCAGGAAGATATGGCCCAATTAAAGGAACAAGGTAAGACTCCAGATGATATAAAGGGGTTGCAAAAAGTAATAAAAGATGCTCAAACAAATCTCCTTAATAAATCCAATGAGATGGCTAAAGAAAGTAAGGATACTAAGAAGGCATTGGATGAACACAAATAAGAATTTGAAAGCATACATAGAAAAATGTCAGATCTTATGAGAATGAAGGTTGCAATAAATGAAATTAAAAATATACTGGAATCATGTAATAGCAGATTCAGGAGGCAGAAGAAAGGATTGGTGATCTTGGAAAAATGGTCTCTAAAACTGAGCATACAGAAGAACAGATGAAGATAAGATTGTAAAAACTTGCATGAGGTCTCAGGGAACTATACAAAAGCAAGAGATTTGCAAATATAAATGTCATGGGTGTCCTAGAAGGAGAAGAATAGGGAAAGGGGCAGAAGTAATGTTTGAAGAAATAATGCTAGAAAATTTCCCAATTCTATTGAAATACATAGATATGCATGTCCAAAAGGCACAATGTACTCCCTTCAAAAAAAAATCTGAATAGACCGACTCTGAGAACACTAATCAGAATGTCAAATGGCAAAGACAAAGAGAGAATTTTGAGAGAAGCAATAGAAAAGCAATGCATAACATATGAGATAACCAATCAGATTAAGTGCTGATTTCTCACCAGAAACCATGGAGGCAAGAAGACAGTGGCATGATATATTTAAGATATATCAAGAGCAAAACTTCCAGCCAAGAATCTTCTATCCAGCAAGATTGTCATTCAAAAGTGAGGGTGAGTTTAGAATATTCACAGATAAACAGAAACTGAGAGAGTTTGTAACCAAGAGACCTGCTTTGAAGGAAATACTAAAGGGTGTGCTACAGCCTGAGAAGAAAAGGCAGAAGATAGAGACCTGGAAGAGAGTCTAGAAATGAAGATTATATCAATAAAAGTAACTAAAAATGTTAAAAGAGTGGTGAAAATAAAATATGACAGATAAAACCCAAACATTCCGGAATAAACTTAACCAACAACTTAAAACACTTGTATTCAGAAAACTACAACTCATTGTTAAAAGAAATGAAAAAAAAAAGACCTAAATGTTTGAAAGAACATTACATGCTTGTGGATTGGAAGATTAAATATCATTAAGATGTCAATTCTACTCAAATTGATAAACAGATTCAATGCAATCCTGAAAAAATTCCACCAGCATTTTTAAAAATAAATGGCAAACATGATTATCAAGTTTATTTGGAAGGGTAAGGGGTCCTGAATAGCCAGAAACATCTTAAGAAGGAAAAGCAAAGTTGGAGGACTCTCATTTCCAGACTTTAATTATTACTTAGCTACAGTGGTAAAAACATCATGATACTTGCATAAAGACAGACACATAGACAAATTGATGGTTGAGAACCACATCTATGGTCAAGTGATTTTTGACTAGCCTCTCAAACCTACCCAGCTCAGGCAGAGCAGTCCATTCAACAAATGGTGCTGAGAAAACTGGATGTCCATACTGAAAGTAAGAAAGATGACCCCTATCCATCCACACCTTATACAGAAA
Organism: Cabassous unicinctus; assembly: GCA_029593785.1. Classification (NCBI taxonomy): domain Eukaryota; kingdom Metazoa; phylum Chordata; class Mammalia; order Cingulata; family Chlamyphoridae; genus Cabassous; species Cabassous unicinctus. Next base: position 21,775 of record JAQZBX010019221.1, read on the forward strand.
TTAACTCAAAATGAATTGAAAACCTACATATAAAGCCAGAATCTTAAAGATTCTATATGAAAATACAGGAAAATATCTTCAAGACCTGTTGGTGGGTGGTCAATTCTTAAAGGAGTTAAGAAGAGGACTGAAATGGATTACTGATAATTCAAGTATGTAGAAGTTTTAATTAGGTTTACTTTAAAAGTGTGGAAATGTGCAGATTTGATGGTAACACATTATACTGAGTAATAGCTGGTTTATAAATGTGGATGTGCCTGAAAATGGTAGTCTAGGGATGTAAATGCCAGTTGACAGAAACCTAGAATAATCTAGGGACTGAATAGCACAGTAAACCCAGAGGTGAAAGAGAATTATGGTTGATGCAAGAGTTTCTTTGTGAGCTAGAGCAGATCTACATCACTATTGCTGGGTGGTGGGAATGTGGAGAAGCATGAAAAAAAAATACAACTTGAGTGACCTATGGACTGTGGTTAACAGTAATAGTGTAATATTATTGCATTTATGCCAAAGATGTACTGTGTTGATAATGGGGGAGTATGGAAAAAGTGTGCCAAATATATGCTATGGACCTGGCATTAGTCAAATGATATTATCTGATAATCTGTAACAAGTGTTCCACCACACTATGCTGTGTTGATAGAGGGGTTTTGTTTGGGAATTCTGCACATGCGCATGATTTTTTTGTAAGTTTGCATCTTCTGTCATAAAAATATATTAAAAATAATAATATGGTGGTTCGGGGGAAAAATACACCAAATGTAACATAAGGACTATAATTAGTAGTAAGATTTTGACAATATTCTTTCATAATTTGTAAAAAATATTTCACAAAAAAGCAAATTGTTGGTGTATGGTTGATGTATGGGACCCTTGTATGATGTAATGAATGTTTGCTTTCTAAGTTTGCAACTTTTACTATACACTTATTGTTAATGTATGTTCATTTATAAAATATATAAAAATATTAATCTTAATACGGTGGGTTGGGAGGAAATATTTTGGTTAGTAGTATATTTGAGGATGCTGTTAAACATCAGATAAAAGTGTTTAATAACAATGCAAGGTATTGGTGGCAGGGAGAGGTATGAGAGCTCTGTATGATGCTATGTATGATTGTTTTGTAAGTTCACAAGTATTGCTACACATTTATTGTATGTTCCTGTATGAGTGATATACTTCAATAAATTAAAAAAAGATAATTAGATTATTATTTCAAAACTAACGTTTATGGAGATTTTTTTTTTAGTAAAAAACTGAATTTCTCACAAATACTTGTGTTAACTGAAGTAAAACGTTATTATAATCTTTTTAAAGTCGTCATAATTTGTTTATTTTTTATTGGAAAATATTTTTCAAACCTGTGGAATTCCTAAGACATATTGACACTCTATAAGATATTGAACATTTGTGGTTTTCATTTTGATGGTAATAGAAATAATTAATTTAAGCATACTTTAGATCAAGTTGTGCCACTATGAGTATTTGCTTTTGTGATTCAGTCACATTGGCACTAAGTAGTTATCTTAAATGGAGACACCTCAGCTGGCACTGAACTTTTCACTGGGGTTTTCAGACTTCCCAAACAAATAAATGGAGCCAGGCATACTGGTCACCTGACACTATAATATTTCATGTCTATAGTTAAAGCATAATTATTAGTAACACCTCCTTTTATGGTCAATGCTCTTCAGGTTGGATAATAAATTATACATCTGATTTGCTTTTTACAATACTAACTTTTCATTGCTAAGTGAGAAGGACTTGCATTATAGCATATATATATATATAGCACATATTGCTATAATTATTGAAATTTTATTATTTTTTTAATGAGCTCATTAAAATAACGTTAAGAATGTCTTCTGAATTTTTCCATCTATTTCTTTAAAAAAATTATGTTTATTATTTAGACCCTATATAAATAATTTTTGGTCTTTATTTTATTGCAATGTAAACACAAAAGCATGGGATAAGTTCCTAAATATATTTCTGAATTTTTGATGCCCCCCTTTTTTTATTTTGATGAGAAATACAGGAAAGATCATAGGTATTATGGGCTTTTAAACCTGGGATGATAGGTATTCGTGTAACTTATGTATGTTTGTAGATTCATTCACGAAAGCAAAGTATAGAAAGATGGGCACCAGTTAGTGACCTAGTAATAAAATCCAAAGAAAAAATATAAAGGAAGAGTGAAACAAGACATTAACAAGGAAGGAATGACTAAAAATATCAGGGAACAGTGTAAGAAACACAGATAAACAGAGAAAAATTAGCTCAAGGAAAATTATAATATTAATATTTCTGCTAGTAGTGACTATATTTATGTTTTCTTATAGCAGAGTTCTTGCTTTAATTAACTTGAGATAAAGCAAACATAATTTAAACAGTGTGTAATGAATAGCAAAATGCTTTTCAGATCAATTACTTTCCAATCAAAAATATTTTCTGGCACCACACTTCCCTTAAGGCATTCTTCATTTCCAAGTCTCAGCATGTACATAAGAGGGTTGAACATGGGGACAATGAAGGTGTAGAAAAGAGCAAAAACTTTATCTTCTGGAAAAGTTGAGTTTGGTCTAATGTAAATAAAGAGAACAGGCACAAAGAACAGGACCACTGTTATGTGAAACTTCAAGTAGAACAGTAGAAAGAGCTTTGCTATGCTTTCTGCAGGGTAAACCCTGATGGTGTATAATGTCAAAAATTAAGATATCACCAAGACAACAAATATCACCAAACCCATCATGCCCAAATTGGCAATGACTAGGATTCCCACTCTGTCTGTGTCAATGCAAGCCAGTTTCAGCAAAAGATACATACCACAGTAGTAGTGATCTATCTAACTGGAGCCATGAAGGGTAAATTGATGGAGAGGGGACACTGGACAAAGGAATGCAGAAATGCCCCAGTGCAGCAAGCAATGACCAGGGCATCACATCTCTGCCTTCTCATGATGACAGCGTAGTACGGGAGCTTGCAGATGGCTACATAACAGTGATAAGCCATCACTGTAAGGATGAAGACCTCACTGCTGCCAAACAAGTGCATGGTAAAGACCTTTGCCATGCAGCTTGTATAAGAAATTGTGTTTCTTTCGGTCACCAAGTCTGCAGTTAGCTTAGGTATCACCTTTGAGATATAATATACATCTGAGAGAGCAAGGTAATTAAGGAAGAAATACATAGACTGGTCAATAAGCAGACTGCATGTGATAGAAATCATTATGTGCAACCATCCCATCCAAATAACTATATAACAAAATAAGAATAATAGAAAACACAAATATTTAATTTTCTTTTTCTGGGGAAGTCCCAATAACTATAATAAATTCAGTGATGTTATTGGTGGCTTCCATGGTCCAATGCAGTTAAATACTCAAAAGATTTACCTGAAAAAAATAACATGTCAACATCAGAAATATTAATAAGCATGGTGTGAATCAGAGTGAGTATTGTAGAATTAAATTTATATAATCATCCATTCTATAGTGTATATTAAAGTAATTAACGCTAAACCTTATATGAAAAGGCTGATCATATATATAAGACTATTTTGGAAAGGGAAAGGGAAAGATTTTAATAGTTGCATTTTCTCAGGGAAAGAAGCAAAATGTGCATCCACTCTGTGGATGGGATGCAAGGGCAAGCTTAGTTAAGATGCATTTCTTGTCCTGGTGTAATTTGCCTTCCTGATAGCCAGCTCTAGGTTAAAATGAGTGCAGGGAACTGTACGTGAATACAGGATAGGATCCTGTCCTTTTTTAAAATCTTGATATTTTGCTTATTGTGTGATTTTGCAATATTTTTAAATATTCATCAAATATTATTTATCTTGATTATTAAGTTGTTTTTACTCAATATGAGTATCTCATTAGCCTCACCCAAGGTCTTAATTCTGGGTTGAAAAACATTATCTATTTAACAATATTATGGGAAAAAAAATGAAAGCGGTGATATTTCTTTTGATTTACATAAAAAATTTATATAATAAAAATAGTGATTGTATAGATAAAATTGAAAATCGAAGGATCTCTGTAAGGTGAGTCTAAAACAATGCACAGCTGTGACTGGCTCGTGGTATACATTGGATTTCAATTATTTATTTTTTTAAGAAACAAAAGATTACATGGATTGATGAAAAATTTATGATTTCCATGTTTTTCCTGTTATTATTAAGGGTGACTGAATTATTTTTTTTAGAAATAATTTTATCATAAATAATCCCAAAATTATTTTTCAGAATATGACTTGTATTAGTATTTCTATAATCAGATAAACCATAGAAGTTATTTTATAGAAATAATCTGAGTTTATATCATGGATGCCTTCAATTCTAATTAATTGGCCAATAAGTGTTCATAGTTTTAAGTACACCTTTACTCCTTTCCAAATGTTTAAGTTCATTTTAATACTTTGTTCATATACTCCTTAAGAATCCGATTCTTATAGGAAGAATGTCTTAAATTGCACTTAGAAAATTCCATTAATTAAGGAAATTAGAATTTACATTACCAAACCTGTATTTTTTTCTAATATTCTTTTTTCTTAAGAATAGAATCCCAAGATCCTAAATTTCATGTTTAGCTGAATTATACAGAGAGCTTGGTAAAAAGAGATGTAAACAATAGTTTTACACTAACACAAATTCACCAGGTATGTCTATAGCCAGGTTTCTTCAATTCATAATCCCTCCTATTCTTAATCTGTTCACTAAAATGTAATACAATTGCCTTCTGTATAATACACGGGGCTTTTCAAAAGCTAAAATCAACTGCAAGAAATAAGAGCTTCAAAATATTGATTGCAAAATAAAGACAAAATTATTTATTCAACAAATATTTTTAGTTTCTACTATGTAGCATGCACCATGCTAGGCAGCAGAATCAGACATTTAGGCTTTTTAGTGGAAAATCTTGCCATTCATGGTGGTTACATTACAAAAGCAAAAGACATTTCAGAAAAAAAAAATTCCATTATTTCATCTGCTCAATTTTAGCATGAACTAGGGGAATATTACATAACTATGCACTACTTGTTACAAAGATTTATACAGTAAATCTATGGAAAACCAATATAAAACTATGCTACATTTCTTCATGGGCTTAATCATCATTTCTCCCCTAATTCTGCACAAAGCCTATGAAAATCGTGGAAGTTAAATTCAATGTGCTTATGTAGGAAGCATTAAACCCACTAGATTATTCCAAACAGGCACTTATAGTTCAATCTTAATCATCCTTCTTACAAAGTATTAGATTAGACTATGTAAAACTTATATTTTAAATTGGAAACCAACTCTGCTATTTATTATTTCTTAAGTCTTGGGATTCAGTACTTCACTACATTCTTAAAAAAAAAAATTTTGTTAATAATTGACTCCTTTAAATTTAGTATGTTTGAAGAATATATGGGGTAACATACTAGTTGTTCCCTTTTTGTTTGCACCCAATAAATAAGTTAGGGCAGGGCACCTGTTGAGGGATTTTACTTCAGACCCTCACCTACACGAAATCCTTTCTCATTCTCAATAATCAAGTGTCATAATAACAGCACTCACACTGGTCTTCGTGAGATCGACAAAGGTATTCTGCATCTATTTTAATTATTCTTTGGGCCTTTGCAAATCATTCCATATACCATGGCAGAACAAAGCCTCTAAATTGTCGGTTCCTTTAATTTCACCCATGCTCAAAAGACACTTGCTGCTCCATCTCTAGCAAGCTTTCCTTGACTCTTTAAACCTATGGAAATCTATGTCTCCTTTAACAATCACTAAAATACGTCCAAATATCTCCTCATTGACACTTTGAACAGTCAAAAAATTAATTCTTATTTAATTTCTCTGAGGTAGTTTTTCAGACAGTCAGTAACAGCACCTTGTATTCTTCTTGTCATTCATAATTTGGTCAAATTGTCAGTGTATAGTCTTTGGATTCAGACAAGAGACCATAAAGAAGTCATGGTCATGTAATCTGGGGCAAGATAATAAATTTACCTGACACCCATTTCTCTTCTTTTAATTTGTGCATTTCTACTATCAGTGTCCCACAGCTGTGTATGTTAATTTAATAAGAATATATATAGTGTGCAATAGGCATCGATCTCTTCTTTTCTAATTGCCTTTCCTTACATTGTTATTTATACATTACATATCTGATATATAGTAGCCAAAATAGTAAATAAATTATATTGAAGATTAGCATAAAAATGAAAGATATGACAATTAATATCAAGGTGACTGTAAATATTTCAAACTGAAAATGGAAATAAAACTAATAATAGTGAATATTTATTTAGTGCTTATCATCTCCTAAATGCATTTCTCATCATTTTTCACATAGTCACTTATATAATACTTACAAAGACCCAACAATCTTCTTGGCCCTGTTTTCCAAATGAGAGAATCAAATAGTCTTTACAATTTGGATAAATACTGATTGATATACAGTTGATATTTTAAGGTGTATTTTAACTCATTTCTTACTATCCGGAAACTGAAAATATATTTCCATATCCAAATATTTATTGAAATTGCTCTAGGAAAATATTTCTTTTTATGTTTTTCCTCGAACCCAAGTTTTCTCACCCAGGACACTTCTTTCCACACAGCTTTGAAGTTTTCACCTGTTGCAGAGCTAATCTTATTTTCTTTCTCTTTATTGTTCACCTCATTCTCTTCTTCACCCATTAAATTATTCACATTGATTTCCAGGTTAAAGTATTCTAAATCCATAACATTCCATGTACTTAATTCACCCTGCATACATATCATATGTAGAGTAGCAAAAGAAGAAGGGAAAAGCAATGTAAATCTATTCTTGTTCATTTCCTTAATTTCTTCTGAATTGTGCCTCTTTGTCTCTTCATTTATATTTTAATATTTTGCCTAAAATATATAACACTCACTTGATTTATCTATCAATTTACTTTTCTCTAATAAACCATATATGACATTGAATAGAATTGCTATTATTTCCTTCATGAATTTTCTCACATCATAAAAATATCTGCTTCATTTTGACATCTTCTGATGGATATAGAACTAATCATTCACTGCAATTTTTAAGATAATGGGTTGTTATTATTAAAATGTACTAATGTTTTTAGGATTAAATAAGACTTATATGTCTGAGAAGGATTTTTAAAATTAGTGCTTCGATAATTTACTTGGCTGCCTTGTATCTGTTATTTTATTTTTTAAAGTTGAATTAAAGTTTAAAAAACATTTTCAAAAGTTTGAAGGAAAGAGAGAAAATACACATTCAAAAGAAATAAAGTCAGTATATTTATAGAGAAAAATGCAATTATCTTATATAAGAAATTTTTATTCAATTTGAAAATAATATTTATTTCTCATAGATTAGTTAGATTTTTACTTATCAGGTGATGAATTCATTAGAAAAATTCATTTAACTTTCAATTAAATGTAGTTTTCTTTGTTTAGTTTGCAATCAGAATCAATGTTTACCTTCACAGCTAAAGATTAATGAATTTCACCATGCATTGAGGGTCTCCTGGTTGTAGGACTTCCCTGTTTTTTGTTTTAGTTTTGTTTTTTTTCTGCAGAATGAAGCAGTCTCTCCTGATATTTGCAATATCATTACAGACATTTATGTTGATTTTTTTCCTACCCAATAGGTGAATATCAATTGTGGTCTCAAGGGAGAAAATATACATATATGTTTTCTGCTTAATTTCCTAGTGGCATTTAAGTTGGTTTACCTCAGATATTATAAGCCCAAACTCTCTTCTCACTTTTTCTGTGGATGGAAAGAATTCCCAAAAGAAAAATAAATGGTAAAATATACTGATTAAAATGGTGAAAACCATTTCAAGTCTTTAAGGAATAGTTATAACAAAATGAATAATCCTTTATATGCTGTGAAGTTTGAACACAAACCCAGGGTCCTACTTCCATTCATTCTTATGACATCAAAATGCATGTATTTTATGTTGTAAAAAAATTTTTTAAATGCCAGAAGAGCGCAAGTTCTGAGCTTAGACAAAATAGGAAATGCCAAAGAAATCTAAGGCTAGGAAATTGGACCCAGATTTTAAATTTTGGTTTGTTTCAGAATAAGTTGTTTATAATATTTCTCATGGGTTAATTCAAATCTTCCCTACCTCCTACTCTGCAGTGGCAACCAGTTCTACACATGTTTTTACATTTCAGTGCAGGTACAAATTTACTGAACATCCCCCCACAAAAAGAAAAATAATGATTTTTGTTAAACAAAAATTTGCAAGCATTCCTCTAAATTAATGTTCTTTTGTGGTTCAGGCAAAAAATGAAATAGATAAAGAGATGATTAAAATAGATATAAAATACTTAATAACTAAGGTAAAACTTCAGTTGCACAGTTACAACTTCAGTTGTAGTAATTATAAAAAGCACAATTTAGGAATCTCCTACTTTGTTGAAACAGTATGAGCAAAGAAATGTGGAAGAATTTAATTATCTGAAAATGATGCCTACATTATGGTCATGAGTAGATAATGAGTGTAAACATATGAAAGAAAAGGGAGAAGATTGGTTTTATTAGGAATCATAGTCTGAATGATGACCCCCAAAACATATAAACTAGTTATTGCTTTCTCTAAAACAAATATTTTTTTAATCAATCCAAGAACATAAGCATCTATATTTTGAGAGAAAACTCTATAATCCTTATTCTACACAATTTATCCTGATATTTGAATAGAATTTTACTTATTTTCACAATCTGCTTGTCCTTATAACATGGACAATGCAATTATAAGTATCCTAGATTTATAAATGAAGAAAAAGGAAAGTTAAACAATATGCTCTAGATTGTAATTGGTTTTGGAAGATTCAAAACAATGTCTTCTGTTTACTTGACTTTAATTTCAACTACTTCTCTGGGTTATTGATTATCAGTCCTTAATGGTGATCCCATGCATAGCATATGTTGTTTTGGCAAGACTTCCCTGTTCCTGGATTCCTTCATTGGAAACAGTGGTAACTGTGATGCCACCACATGACACAGGGCATTACCATCAATTTCTACAGAAATAAGGAACTTATTGCTAACTAAAATCTAAAATTACATAATATGGATCTGCTTACTAGGTCATTTCTGATATTAAATATCTTAACCAAGGATTCCCATGAAAAGGAAATTGAGCAAAACCTTATGAGCTAAAATTCAATAGGGAGAGAAAATGCAAAGAAGGCAAGGATGAGAAGAGAAAAATATATAATAGTGTGCATTTTCCACCTGGCCTCTGTTGGTATTAGGATAAATGTTTCCTCAATCATGCTGGATTGTCTTCTGAGTATCTGTATAGATCACTATGTCTCAGACAATCATGAGAAGAGAGAAGAATTTCCACTGGTTCCATTTTCCACAAGTCAGAGTTGTCTCTAGAGGTTTAAAATCCTCTCACATCACTATGCTATATGAAGGGCACTAAACCACAATATCTCATCTATGCTCACTGAGATGCAATGAAGGCAACTGATGGGCCTTGGAATTTGCAATTACTTTGGAGCCTGAATCGTAAGGGGGGAATATATAATTATAAGGATTGTGACATTGGTATCAGAAGCCTAAAATAAAGGATATGGTAGTCATTTTTGGCCTACAACAACTAAAGAAATGCTTTGAAAGCGACGGGTCTCCATAGCTCAGTTGGAGCTATGTTGTCCAGAATCCAAAAGGTAGATCACATTGAAAATCAGACCCAGAATTGGAGGTAAGGATGGCAGGACTATACAGGAGACTGAACACAAAACCTCTAGAGTCTCTTATGTCAACTGAATCCTGGAAAAACAGGGGGCTGAAATAGTGATATTACAAATTGATTTGAGAATCATGAACACCCAAATTCCCTGAAAGCTCTAGATGAACAGCATATGTCTCCTCCTCTTTTCAAGAGGAGAATGGATTCTATTTTTTTGGACGTGACAGAATAAACTCACCAGAAGCTGTTTCATTGCAAAATAATGCTTATTTTCTTAAGAATTGATATATTCTCATCATGCCTCATTGCTTTTAGGCCAATAGCAAGGGTCAGGTCTCAGCACTGCCCCAGTGGAGTCTCCATACATTTCAAGTCTAAAAATCCAGACATTTCACCAGAGTTTTTTATGTATTGTTCTATTTCCAGCTACTGTGATTGACAATCAGTGGATATCAGTGGATGATCAATATACATCTGAATCATTTTGTCTTTCTTAAATTCAAGTTGATTTTCTGAAGCATTTGATGCTTCTCCGCCTTCTTAAATTTAAGTTTATTTTCTCAAATTTCTCATTTGATTAATGTTGATCAACTTCTAGAATTCTTCAATGTATATGCTATTTCTTCCCAATGGCTTTGAATCAACACAAATTATTCCTTTAATATTTTACATTGAATTCTGGGTCAATTTTGCAGTTAATTATATAATTCACTAATTTTTATCATCACAATATCTGCTTTTCAAAAATATCCTTGAAGATGGCATCAGCTTAGGAGGGCAACCGTGGACAGCTCCCATGGCACGGCAGATAGTGGGTGGGACCCTGCACGTGGGTCTGTGCTGTGAGCATGTGTAGTGAGAAGCTTGGGACATCTCTCTGGGCATATCAATGGCATGGACTGAACCGTAGAGTTTCATGAGCCAGTTGGAACCACAACTCCCATCTGGTAACTGGGAGACAGGGCCTGATGGGAGGGGGCATTTTCTGAGGGGGGAGCCCCAGCAAGAGAGCTTTATTTTCAGGGGATTTGGCTGCCTGAAGCCCCCTTGCAACTTAGATGAACAAAACAGCTGCAGTGAATCAGAACCCAAGGAGGCGAGGGGTGAAACTGCTGAGGAAGTTGATTTGACTAGTTGCCCAGGGATAAACCCTGGGCCCTTCGGAGCTGGGGATAGGGGCACTCTCCAAGAGAGTGAGAGTTCTGAAAGAATGCAGAAAGGGGATATTTTAGCTGTTGATTTGGCTGCCTGGACCCCTTCATAACTTTGGGGAGCAGATAAGCCAGCTTGAAGCAGCACCCGGCTGAGGGGGAGGCGAAACTGTAGAGTAAACCTGTGATGATCGTGCTCTGATTCAGAAGGGCAGAGTCTGCCATTTTTAGCACCCTACACTGACAAACATCAGAACTTTAGCATTTCTGGGGAATCCAGAAATAGGGATGTGCTTGATTAGTTTCCACCAGCCCAGTTAGTGTCCCATCCGTGAGGTGTGTGGTATAGAGAAGGACTTATTTTTGGTCCTGTATTATGCCAAAAAATAAATAAATAAATAAAATGGTCACTTTAATAAATAAAGATAAATTCTTTTTAATTTAGTTTAATAGCCAAAAGCTCCTTCAGGACCTGCATATATAAACCTGGGAGAAGTTGACTGATAAACACAATCAGGTTGAGAGGATCCATGGGGACCCCAGGGAATATTGATCCCTCCTAGCTTTGTCTGACTGCTTGCCTGTGTGGTTGATTGGTTTTTCTCTCTTTATTTGTTGTCTCTTGCTTTTCTTTCCTCTTTCCTCCCCCCGTTTCTTCTTTCTTCATTTTTTTAAAATTAGGCATTCCTAGCTTCTCCCTTCTTTGCTGTGCTTCTTCTTCAGTAATTTCCCATTCTCTCTATATATTGATTTTATATTCCAAACTACCTCTTATCATTCCTTCATCTTTCTGCTTTCTGCCTTCTGTTGTGGCTATTAAATACCACATTTTTCCATATGCCCACATCTCAAGGGTGTCAATTTCTATTGCCTCTATTTTGTTTTCTTCTATTTTTATTAAAACTAACTCTTTCCTTTCAGCCCTTTCTTAACTCTTTCCCTCCCTCCTCATAATTCTAGCCTTCTATATCATTATATATATATTCCTCTATTTGGTTTCCCAGTCCATTGTAGGTACTCCACTTTCTTTCCTATTACTTTACACAGCCTACCTGAGTTAAATATTTACTTCATTAAGTGTTATTTGGTCCCTATTCTAACTTCTATCAATATTGCTATTATCCTTCTTCCTTTCTCACATCTTTCAATTCCCCTGGCCCTAATATTTTGCCTTCAAGGGAACATAGAAAGAAGCAAGGAAATAAAATGAGAAGAAAAATATCAAAGAGAAAACTTTACACACACACAGAACCACCAGCTACATAAAACTCTAGAGCAGAGAGAGAAGCTAATCAACTGAATAAATCCATCAAGATAAAATGATGACTAGGGGGCAAC